>JABCKQ010000128.1:2248-18566 GCA_018857305.1 Termitomyces sp. T159_Od127 | reverse complement strand
GGACTCGACCGGCAATGTGACACACTGTGACAAAAGTTTTGCAACTCCCTGTTTTTGAGACCTGTGCATCCGGCTTCCTTCCGAGGGCGTTCCACAACACTCTACCACGCAGATAACTTTATAACCATCTAGCCAGAATAGTAGTCTATCAATTGCCAAAGTCCGATCAGAAGAAAGTGAGACTGATGCATTGTAATCGTCAATTTGCTCAAAATTTTGCAACTCCCTGTTTGTGATAGTACCTACTTATAGAGTTTGGTCTCCTCGTCCATGGAGATATGTACATACATCTTGATTGCAAGGGTCATTTTGAAATAAGACGTTACACGCCCGCCTGCTGGACACTCAGATCATCCGCAATCAAGCACGACGCGCACGGCCGATCCACCTTGCGCCCCGCTTCTGCGTTTTCCTGTCACGACACGTCTCGCAATCTGCAGATAACGAGCCTCGAGAGAGCTGCCATCAACTTGCCATTTCAGCATGCTTTAGCAATCTCGGGTCCTTGAACGATGCTAGATCTTGACTCCAACTCCCCGCATGCGAACATATAGTCCAAGGAAACAGTGGCAGGTTATCTTGTGCATAACACAACTGCGTGTGGAAGTGTATTTTGGGGATGCCACTTGATATGCCGAGCTGAGTGTGGAGTTTTGTCTCATGCGTGTTATCTCATATTCGAACCATGGTAGATTGATTGGTGGCATGTTCCCATCCTTGCATAACTACTTTGGAAAGGTCTGGCCTCGGATTGTTCTCACGATACAAAGATGAAACGAGAAGGAAGTGTACTCGGGGCCTCGGCCTGTGACATACATATAAGCCCAAGCACAAGGGCTGTCAATGAACTCGATGCCATGGGAGATCATCTGTTTGAAGGCAATTATTGGAGTATGACATGTATACCTGGATCACGGAGTATACTTAGACCTTCCTTGGCTTCAGAACTTTTGGTTATTGTTGTGCCACGTGAGTATGACAATCCCGTGTCCCCTTGCCTTGAAGGTGTGCCACAGAAAGCTTGATGCCATACACTGTTTAATATTGATCCGTCTTACAGTAAGTGAGGATGTCCAAGTCTCCAGTCTCGGCAATCTTGATCTCCCGGCTTGGATGTATGGAAGAACTGTGTGCTCAATTTTACGATGTGGCACAGGACGCGCATTTTGAGCAATGAATGAACCTCAATTAATTACATACGGCCTACCATTTCCAAATTCTGTACGACTTGCGCCACCACAGTCGTTTGCTGTCGATCCTTCGACCATACTAATACCTTTCTGTCCGTTTGAAAAGCAAAGAAACTCCGATTTAGCCAGTCTTCTTGGAAGATGTACCGTATATCGCTGCCAAAAGATGTTATCGGGACTCGCCGTCTTGACAAGGCTCATTGCCCTCAAATCTTTACCGCCTTGGCATCAAAGATTGATGTTCTTCCACACCACAACTACCCGAATCACAGGCTGTTTCACAAATACGTTGAAGACAAGAGGTAGCAGCAGACAATCCACCTAAGAGATTCAGCTGAATGTCTTATCGCAGTATATACATCGAATTGTTGAGATAGCATATTTTGCATAGTACAGAGAACTACTCAGTAGCACCTCAGACCAATGTGATGGTTTATAAGAAAGGCAACAGGGCTTGGGGAAGCATCGAGGGGATGGCAGCACCGTTGGGAGGCTCAATCGATTGGAAGTACTGTGAAAGACACCATGAGCAAACCTGAAACGGCATGGAAAAATTGTAAACGTACATCTGCCCACCAGGGACCAGCAGCCCACCAGAGGGCACCAATCCAAACACCGGATTGCTGCATAGCGCAAAGAGCACCCTGGACGGCGGCAATACAATTGGCATTGGATCCAGCACCAACTTCACCGAGGAAGCCCTTGAAGTTGTGGGCCTTGAGCCAAGCGGTGGCGTCAGCAATACGCTCAGCACCGATGGTGGAGGAGACGCATTGATCTGATGTTCCAGAGCCATCGGAGTCAAGATACTGATGCATCTCTACGTATGAGGACATCAGAGGTGTAGGCCAGCAAACAGCTGCAAGATATACCGATAGCAATGTTGTTGTTCGGGTCAGTGAGACTAGCGAATGCGGCCGCATTGCCGGAGCTTGTCCAGGTCCATGCGCCGGTCCACGCTGATCATGTTGACTGTAAGCAACGACGCAATGCTTGCACAGGACATGACTACTCACAGGTTCCTTCAACAAGAATAAGCTGAGAGGTAGCGCCAGCAGCACGGATGGCGTTGACAGCAGCTTGCATCTAGAAAAAAACAACACATCAGAGACCTATGCTTGAGTAAAATGTCACATGGTGACATACAGACGCTGCGACAACGGTAGCATCAATGCCATTAGGCTCGTTCTGGAGATCGAAGATGACATGGGAGTTGGATTTCTTGCGTAGGATAACAGTCAGTATGAGTCAAGTGCTACATGAAAGATTTTATGTACTCACAAATTGATTAGCGAGATTAGTCCAAAATGTAGAAAAGTCGGAGTTGCTGCTGATGATAGCGCCATTGTAGCGCATGTAATTATGAGCTACACAATCCGGTCAAGCCCAGCAAGGGTATCTCTCTTCGAACCAACATACGATCGATCACAGCATAGGCACCCTTGCTCGTGATGTAATTAACAATCTGTTATGTTTGTCAGTAGTGGTATGAGTCTCAAAGCAATCCCAGGACTTGCCGTAGTGAGACCGCTAAGGTAGGTCGCGTCAAACGGGCCCGTCAGGCCACTGGAAGGAGGGTTCAAGCGTTCCATCAGGAATGTAACACGGAAGGTATTGAAACCTTTCCCGACGAAGTAGTCAATGGAAGAAGGTGAGGGCCATGTATAATCTTTTCCCAAGACACCCTACAACCATCCATGAAATCGAAAACTCTCGAATAAAGGAAAGCTACTTACAGGAATGTTCTGGCTGCCAAACTCAGCACCAGATTCGTTAACACCAAAGAATTGGAACTTGGTCAAGGCTCCAGAGCAACCAGCAGCGTTGGTAGTAGAAGCTGGGGGTGCTGAAGAAGTAGAGGTGGCAGACGTGGGTGTGGTAGACGTAGCAGTGGTAGTGGCAGTCCCAGGCAGGCACTGAGAGTAATCTGTTGTGCATAATGAATAACCGGTAGAAACAGGGAGAGGAATGGACCATACAGTCATTGATGTAGGTACATACGGTGCCCGAGTCCGTACAGGTAATGTCTCCACTAAAGTTAATACCCTGAAACGGACTTGTAAGCCAAAGCGCGGAGAAAGGAGTAAGGACAGAGAATGTACTCCGCATTGACCGTAGATGGCAGTGGCGGCAGTCTTTCCACTGAGCAAAATGGCCAAAGACGCGAATGCAGATAGTGAGGACCTCATTTGGGGAACTTCAAGACGCTCCATCGCATTGTATGAGCCGTTTAAATATCCGTTCAATCAGCACCTCCGTCATAAACCCGATATACATCCTGGAACCGGAGCCATGGGAGGGGTAACATCACATGTACACGGAAGCAAGAGAACGTTTTCGAACGATGGGGGACTACAAAATCTTCCGAACCAGTTGATGTTCTATGAATGGATCGCGACCGATACAATTGCCTGGGTTTAGCCAGGAACGCGAAATGACCACATCGTTTTTCCGAATCGGAGTGACAACCACCACGAAACTCGAGTCAAGACTGGATCGAAGTCAGGTCTGTAAAATCGTTGGTTATAGTCAAACCTACATACTCCTGGACCTCTCGCACATCTGTGGTACCTATGACTGGCAATAACCCATAGGTTGGATGACGCATGAGCTGTAAGAAACCCTCCCATCGCTAGCTTGGCATTACGAGGCAAACCGAGGTTTATCCACCCACAGACAAGATACTAGATCGTGATGCATGATGCAGATCTAGTATTTGACTCAGACTTCCTGAAATCGACGTATTAAGGTCAACAATAGTGCACAGAGCAACATGAAGGAAACCTACATGTATGTGGTTACCAATGAATATTGTCCGAGATACGGGGATACGGAGCCAGCTTACACGGAAAAATGGATTTGGACATAGTCTGCATAAAAACTTCTGGAATGCTCAAAAATCAGGAATTGGGATGCGTAGCGCAGTCTTGGGAGGAGCATGGATGGATGCAATTTTGTTTTCCTATAAGTCATTACTTACTTAGTAGTACTTTTCATTTGGGCCTTTTGAAAATGATCAATGATCCGGCAATATCCGAATTTAAAGTGCCGCAGCGTCGACGATGGCCTTAGATTCTAGAAAGTCGGTAAGTACTTATTTAAGTAGTCAGTCGTCGATGTTACGAGGTCGATGGTTTAAGCCTTCTAACCAAACGCAATGACTGCGTGATTCTTATTGAGACGAGACGGCTGGCGGAGGACGGCCTCGAAATCGTCCTTCGCCCAATCCTACTAAAGTCAATTGGTTCGCAAGTACTCACTGTCAAGAATGTTCGATGTGTCACCAATTGTGAGGGACAACGATGCATGAGTACCAAGTGTGTCCAGTCAGAGAATGGCGTTCTTCTAATCGAACTCCGCCGCCGCGCGTTCCTTCAAGATTCTAATCTTAGGACTCAGGTTTCTTGGTGAGGTCGCAAATGTGGCTTCTCAGCCACACATTTCGCATCTTATGGAATCTACAGATTACGGTGCTTGCTGACTCTTATGAACCTGCTCAACAATCCTCTCCTAGGAAGGATGCACCAGTTTCAGGCCAGTGCCAACTCCGATCTGGCTTAATCCGAGTCGTAACATGGATTGTGCTTGAGGGCTCTACAGGTACTTATAAGAACCATCGGCAAATTAGTGGTCGTTTCGGGAAACCAGAAGGAGACGAAGAAATTCGTCGTTACATTGACCAGGAAAATACTAGTCTTAATGAGGTCTATGCAGGAGACGTACCTTCTCAATAGAAGCGGATGCGCTTCGTTGGTATACATGGATGCTCTAGGAAGAGTGATTAGATGTGAACTGGTCGATTCATTATTCAGCGCAATTGTACCGAGATATTCAAGGAGGTAAGTACATTGCCTAGATGGACGTGAAGGCGGGTTCAAAAAACACGTGGGCATGTGCTTCTTCAGCGCATGTCTGGGTTCAGGCGACATCCTCGGCCAAAATCTGCAGAGGCCTGTTTATAATGACGAATTTTCTTCCGAATTCCAGCCATTAAACTATTGCCGATGTCGCCTTCAATTACACGTTCACTTGCACAATATTGGCAGCTCAGAAACCTCACATGGATGATTGTCTCATAATACTCGTGTTGAGAACTCAGCAGACTGTAAAGTGCCCACGAAATTGGTGATGGTGCCACTCTACCTTCAACATGTGTTCCTCTTCCACACTTTAACAAAGGATTAGCGTACATTGGATCCTCCCAGTCCCGTGCTGCGTCTCACTGATTCAAGGTTAGATGGTCCTTCAACTCTGTCGTCATAGCTCGAGGTGGTTGCAGGCGAACCGCGGAAGAAGGATGACCGAGGCTCAAACACTCGAGGACGTTCCCAATCCCAAATCGATCTCCTAGATGCTGGTGCTGGGGCCGGCTCTGGAGCAGGCGCTCGTGCTCGGTTGTAGAGATGATTCAAAGCTCCACCTATTGCTGCCCCTGTCCAAAAACCAGGTCGCCATCCTTCGTTTGGCGTGGCGTCCTTCGAATAGGGCGGTGGCGGTTGATAATCACGATCATCGCCCATTCCCCCAGGGAACCAGCCACCGGATGGCCCTGAGCGGGGCCGAGGGGGTGGACGAGGAACTTCTCTTGCCCCAGCATTACGTCTGAAACAAGACAAAAAGAAATGGCAGAGTATAAATACAAGAAATCCAACCCAAATGACGGAGAATATGATCGCGGAGAGGTCGTAGGCTGAATTATAGTATAGTATTTTAGACTCGTAGATACAGGTCGGTAATATGAGGACTCACGTTTCAGATGGGACACTGGGCCCTCATCCGCATTTCGTAAAGACTCTGGTATTTGGACAAGTCGATACTCCAATGAACATGAGCCTGTTCAATTCTTTTGGTCAGGAAAGCCCATAGTTGTTTGCAGGGATAGCCGGACCTTTCAGAACATAAGGATCTCCCGGCCGTGACCATCCTTCACACGAAACCTCGACGCGTCCAAATCGCAGCGTTTCCGGCAAATCCGCTTCACACTAGACACATCTAGTGCCTCAGGCGGCAAGTTCATTACAAGGAACGACATATCTCACCTTCCAATCGACTTCCGTTCCCCATCCTCCTGGCAGACTAGTGCATCGGACGACTTCAGGTTGGTATAGCTTGCACGGTGCTCCTTTACAAATGAGTTGTTGGATTGGCCTTGTACGGCGAGCGGCTGTAAGAGAGTCTTGGTAAAACGTTAGAGATGCTATCTTCGCAAGCTCGATGCGAGACATCAGTTTGTAAGGGACAAGGATCCGAATACTCAAGAGAAGAGTTAGGAAGGATAAGGAAAGTCAAGTCAGTGTATTGGAGCTTGCGACACTCCGAAAGCTCAGTAGCGTATGACGTGGAACAAACGTGGCCGCAGCAAATCTCATCTTATTTCCAATAACACGGATGACCAATATCAGGTCGTACACATCTATGTACAGTGTACATCATGATTGCACTAATAAGGACAGCCACCACAGAGACCATGTCCACAACCCCAGCAGCTGGCAGCACGTACACCAGCTGTCTGAAGAATTAGGGAAATGATGCTAACCACACCTTCTCCGAGCACAAATCCACTGGCAACCACGATGAGCCATATATCACTCTTGTCCTTCGTGATGTGTGATCGATAGAAATACTCTAAATACCCTCCAATGAGACGAGCTATTGAAAAAGAAGGCGTATTAAGAAAGCCTATGGCAAAAGCAACGCCAGAAGGGATCCACTGGGAGATCCAATGTTGTTTCCGTCCCGTAATGGTCTTGATGGTAGACAGTGTGCCAAATAATAAGGAAAATGCGATCATATACGCTGCGCTGTTTTCCGGCAGTTTCCCGTCACCTAGCAGACCGGATTATCCTCACTATTTCACTTGTCATTGGAATTCAATACGCACGCAAGAGTCGAGCCAAGCTGAGCCAGACATAAGCGGTGGGGGCAGGAAATGATGGACCAGGGATTACATAGGCTCTATTATACAACGTGAAGGCAGTTGTGGTGACAAGGATGGAAACGCAGGATCCAATGAATTGACCATAGAATTGAGACCTAGGGGAAGCATGCAATAGATGACCAGTTTTCAGATCCTGCATGAGGTCTCCAGCCCTGTACGAAACTCAGCGAAGTGTGACTTGGACAAAACATAAGCCATACTGTTGTGCACCTGCTTCAGTCACACCGCCTGCGATGATGTTGGCAACGACATTCCCTGGTTGTACCCAAGCAAAGACCAGCTGCGAAATCTTTCCCAAACCAGACACCGGGTTGAGGTCTGTCTCTCCCAGCGCCCGAACCCTGTCAACTGTAAGGGAAAGTCATATGTAGAGCTTGAGCTTACCCAAAAATGCTCAACATGGCTCCAAGTATGTAGCCGAGGACTGTAGCCCATGGTTTTATCCCATCGTGGCCGAAGACGGCCCAAACGAAGATGGTCCCAAGGGAAATGCTCATCAATAAACCAGCTAGGACCCACAACGAAGGGACGAGACGATTCTCAGCTTCAGTTTCGTGATAATGCGTTTCAGAATTTTTATCACGTTTAGAAAATAAGTTCGCGGTATAGTCGAACAAAATAGGGAGGAATGAGACAAAGCTATCAGCACACATTATACCCAGAGCTGTCCAGAGAATCCATCCTCGAGCGCCTGTTGACATGTCGCCGACAGGCCCGGGAGCCCATCCAGAGAACTTCGAGAGAGGCGACAATATAGCCCAGCCTACGAACATGCCCTGATCGGATTATTTGGTACACATATGACATGAAAGTTGGCACACATACGAGATTCATGCTCAAAGTCGTCGGAAATCCCATAATAATGCCTATTGTGAGCTCACTATCGGACTATCGATGAAAATCAAAGGTTTCTAACCTTGACCTACGTAGGAGAGGCTGGGAGTAAAGTACCACAACCACTCTTTAGCAAGATAATTTCCGAAGAGAGGAACAGTGAATGTGACTGGGAAGAAGAATGCAAAAAACTGTTAGAGCCATCAGATAGTGACAAACACAGGGTGAATGAACCAGCCCACTGTCAGGAGACCGGAGGCACTGAAACTCCAGGACAGAGTCCGCCAACCGTCATTTTCTACCGTCGTCCTTTCCTCATTTTCCCGTTCACGTCCAAAATCACCGGGATCCGCATCCGGCAGGAGGTGGGAATCTTCCCGAGAAATAATCCCATCTTCAGAAAGTACTCGAGTATACCCAGACCTATGACGCACAGATGTGTCGGGAGGAGGGAGCTTGTGTAAAACGGTAATCAACTGAGCTGTGGCTGTCCCTGAGGGAAATGTCAGCTGCTCTTCGATAATCTGGTAGACTTGCTGAGCTACTCAAGCAGACTTATCAGATCGAAAATACTTACTACTTGTTTGCGTATAGGAGGTGATAGGAAGACACTTGCAAGGTATCGGGACACATCTTACAAAAAGAAGTCTAGTTACTTACCCGAAAAATGCCACGCCACAGGACCAGGCGACTGCTGAAAGCCAGGAAAGGTGAATAGGTGGGGTGCCGTCACGTTCTTCACTTATTAATGTTAACGCAGGGAGAATTCCCACAAAGCCAGCAGCAAGAGGCATTGTTCCAGTGGCAACAGCGGTTGTTTGTACAACAACTATTTCTTCAGGAGTGAGTGGAACAGGGAGCATTCGAGAAATGAGGAAGCCGATAAGGGCAGATTGAATGGACATCCTGTTGTAAATAAATAAGCGAACTGTACATAGCTCGTTATTCTTACATGGAAATCCAACCAGATTGAAGCCCCAAGCTCAGGTTGGTGAAACAAACTAAACATCCTATCACAAGCCCTAGAAGGACTGCAGTGGGAGTCAGCTCTGGCGTAGATTCCGGTCCCAAACCGAAACGTGTTCTGCATTGGCTTGAGCAATGTTATAACAAGTTGCAATAGGGCCCTTACTTCAACCAGACAGAGAAATGCATGGCGAACGTCGTCAGGGCTCTCAACCTTGAATTACAGCCTCTGTTGTAGCAAGAGCCTCAGCTCAAGTGCAAGAAAATAAATATCCCCTGGAACCCGCGGTGACACTGATCAAGGTCGTGTTGTTGTAACTTGTTATCCATCGGCGCTGATTAGGTTCTTCTCTCCATTCGATCATCGATCGTTTGGTCATTCTTTTCATTCCTTCAACCCTTCTTTCACGTCATTATGGCACAGAAAATTCGATCTGGAGACAACATCTTGCGAGTGATACCTCCTCCTGGTGCACCGGCCATGTATGTGCAAATTTCTATAGAAATCCAGATGTTTTTATGCATAATATGTCAGATTGCCGAAGGAAGGCCAAGAAAATATCCTCATTACATCTGCTCTGCCATACTGCAACAACGTACCTCATCTGGGTGAGTTGATACTCTGAAACCACGCAACGAAATATTGAGCAATTGAAGGAAATATCATCGGATCTACTCTTAGTGCCGATGTGTTCAGCCGGTGAATCCTGATGCTTGCACTAGATAAGCAAAGGCTAACAATTGATTGTAGATATAATCGTAGACCATTTTTCCTTCCTGCTCTCGATCCTCTTTGACTCGCGTGACAGGCACAAGGAACAGGACTACGTTGTACATCTGTGGGACTGATGAGTATGGGACGGCAACAGAGACCCAGGCACTTAAAGAACGCATTACTCCGCGCGAACTCTGCGACAAATACAATGCCCTTCACACGGAAACATATCAGTGGTTTGACATAGGGTAAAAGATTCTTGTCTGCCGTGAAATATGCTAACGTGATTTGAACTCAGATTTGATTACTTTGGTCGGACTTCTACGCCTCTACACACTGAGTGAGAGTCACTGCCTTCCGAAGACTGTTTCTCTGACCCCAGACCATCAGAATCTCACAATCAATATTTTCGAACCTCGGAAGGAATGGATACCTAGATAAACAGCATAAAGAACAAACATATTGCGAAAATTGCCCCAAGTCAGGTCCTTCGATTTCCAAATCCTACAAGCCTAATACTGTTCCTAGATTTTTGGCAGACAGATTTGTGGAGGGAATATGCCCTCATTGCGGTTACGAGGTAAGATGCAATTTCCAGAGAGCGACTTTCCTCATATATGATCAGGATGCCCGTGGAGATCAATGCGATGGTTGCAGTCGGACGTTAGATGCAATTGAACTAATCAAGCCTCGCTGTCTAGTTGACAAGGCCCACGTCGTAACAGCTAAAACATCAGCGCACATGTATCTAAAGTTAGACGATGTTCAGCCACAAACTGAAAAATGGATTAAACGGTCGTGGAAGACTGGGAAATGGTCACCTAACGCTGTCATCAACGGAGATGGTGTTATCATTGACCCTCGTTTAAAGGGCGGCCTCATTCCTACTCCCTTGACTCGCGATCTGACGTGGGGTGTGCCTGTTCCTCCTGAGTTCGAGACGGAAGAACAGGGGATGAAAGGGAAGGTTCTTTGTACGTACCGACCTCGTGGTATTGGTATTTCTCATCAATTTTGGTTTAGACGTTTGGGTCAGTAGCCTTCGCCCACAGGCCTACTTTTGTTGACTCTACTTTTCTTGATTCCCTCTAGTTCGATGCTCCAATCGGTTATCCGAGCATCACTGCCAATTATACCCCAGAATGGAAGCAGTGGTGGTTCAATCCTAAGAATGTCCGCTTATATCAGTTTATGGGCAAAGACAATGTATATTTCCACACTGTCTATTGGCCATCGGTTCAAATTGGTGATGGACGGGACTGGACAATGCTTCACCATCTCTCAACTACCGGTGCGTGTCTCATGCGAATATATTTCGGTTCCATCGATGACCATAAATTCAGAGTATCTGAACTACGAAGGTGGAAAGTTCTCGAAACCTTGTTGGACGAGTTTGTATATTTTGCAGTAAATGCCATGATGAGTGCCATGTCTAAACCCATGACAATGCCAGCGATCCACATCGCAATTTTCCGACCCCACTTGTCGACAAAGCTAAACCAGATAATATTGAATGCTGGACCGACCATACCTATTACATATGTGATTTCAGTTCAAGCGAAAACGAGCATCCCGACAGACCGTAAAGTGCTGCGAGCAAGAGAACAGTTTGACCAGTGATTCCAACGCCTTTGTAGAGCGTAGTTTGATCTATGTTCAATGAAGGTCGAAAGGGTCTCCTTCATGAGAGAATGCCCGATATAAAACGTACAGTCTTCACAACTTCTCGTTAACAGTTATTGTGAATTTGTGAAAGGGAACCGTCGTACAGTTGATGACGTTGATACCAGACAATTGCGCGAAAACTTGAACCAGGACCACAAGGAGAAGCCTCTTCCGAGTGCTCGGAGAGGCCGGAATTTGATTCAAACTTTTGACGTTATCCTTTTCGTAATTGATCTGTAGTTGCATTGTACGGAATTGTTCCCTAACGATTTTCTCTACGTCTGATCTTTCGCTTTCGTTCAACTTCTTGATGACCTCGAATGCATCGGCATCGCGTCCTTGCATTAGGAGCCAGCGAGGAGAAGACGGCAAGAACCAGATACCGGCCAGAAGAATGATGGCCGGTATACATTCTATAGAAAAGGACTCATTGAGAAGACAATCAATGAAAGATGATACAAACGAATAGCGAGTGGAAATCTCCACTGGAAGTCGCCTTCCGCCTAACCACATCGATATCCAACCTACTAGGACGGTGTTATGAGTTTGTAGCCCCAAGAGTGGATAGGACATACATTAGCGACAGCGAACCCAATTCCAACGAACTGTCCGTGAAGCCCACTGACGAGGCCACGCTGACTGAGGTATCGGAAATGGGTTTATGGTCATTTTTTTAGACATACATGATTTGGTGGCGCTATCTCGGTATTGTAAATTGGGATTGTCATATCTTCGCAATGATCAGCACGTTTCCGCTATAAACCAACGATTGACTTGCTTAGGACTCCGACAGCAAATCCACCAACAATGCGACCTGCAATTAACATGCCCACATAAATCGCTCCGGATTGAATGGCACCTGCTACGATGGCCCAGATGGCCGCAAACACAATAGTGCGCTTACGACCCCAGTGATCGGCTGCCCATCCGGCAAAAAGAACGCCCATGAAGCTACCAGATGAAAAAGTAGAAACGACAGCACCGGCAATATCGGCTGGCAAAGTCGGAGTGAATGAACAAGAGCAAGATGAGAAAATGCAGGGCACATTGATACGGCGCGAAGTAATTTAGATAGCTAGTTTGGGAAGTTGAGATGATACCGGAGTCGATGACATAGAGGAGAGAACCGAGAGTAGCGAAGAGAGCACACCTCAAGGTGTACCGGTTGAGCCTGGCCTCTTCGCGGGGAAATGACCTTTCCACATTAGGGGAATTGTCGGAGCGTTTTATCTATGAAGATGCGGGAAGTGGGTGAAAGAGTGAGGAATGAGATGCATCCTTGACAGCGATGTTGCTTATAAGCAAGTTGGCGCCTGGAGGGGATCTGGCCGGCCCGGCGGAATCAGGAGACAAGATTGGAATGATGTATCATACAGAAACAGAGTAACCGCAGGCTAGGCAACCAAAGATGACAAGAACATGGCTAACACGACCTCCAGTGGGTCGTCCTTTGTCCCGCATACTCACCGACCCCATCGGGTGACACATCTGTCACGGTCCATGAGGATGGTCACGTCGCGTCAAGTTGGTGATTTCTTAACAAATACACGCGTTTTGTCAACTGTCAACTGACCTTTGACGAGTATGGACAATGCACGACAACCCACGGCCGAGTCTCTTCTGATAGGTCTAAACCCTGCCCAATTGGAAGGTAGAAGCCTCTGCAGGAATATCACTGGGCCTCAGTTTGACCATTCTGATTCTGCAGCTGTTCAGTTTACGCCCGATGTTCCTATACAAATCCTCGCAGGACCTGGCAGTGGGAAAACAAGAGTAAGTATACTACTTCAAGTGCCTAACTGATTCGCGCCCTCTTCCAGGTCTTGACATCTCGAATCGCGTACATGATTCTTCAACATTCGATTTCACCTTCCTCTATCTGTGCAGTTACCTTTACAAATAAGGCTGCAAACGAGATGCGAGAACGACTAAAGAAGCTGATTGGCCCTGGACGTACTGAACTACTGAAAATGGGAACGTTTCACGCGCTGTGTGCTCGCTTTTTACGCATACATTCGACTCTTGTGGGGTTAGACGCCAACTTCACCATTTGTGACGCCGACGAGAGGTGCGCATCTCTCCTGAATGAACCAAGTTACAACAAATCCAGAGCAATGCCAGCCGGAAAATTCTAGCGACGATTATCAAGGCACACAAGGACTACATGGAAGAAAAAGGGATAACGCTGACTGAGAATGGCGTTCAATCTATGATATCCAAGGCAAAGGCCAAGGGACAAACCCCTAATGATGTTCTGCGTAAAGCCGGTGTAAATCGAAGTCGTTCAGCAAATGCTCCGCCTGACCCAAATGACGGACCAAGGCTCAATCAAATCGAATATATTGTTGGCCTTACTTATGAACAGTACGAACTCACGCTTCGGCGTAATAACTCTCTCGACTTTGACGACCTCTTGTTGTACGGTGTAAGACTCTTTGATGGCTTTAAACAAACAGTTTCTTGGTGTAAATATGTCCTAGTTGACGAGTTGTAAGTTTCATGAAGCTTGTGGCTCGATTGATGCTGATTGGTAAACCTCTAGTCAAGACACTAACACCACACAGTATTCCCTTATGGTCGCCCTTGCGTTACGGAAATGTGTCACGGTAGTCGGGGATCCAGATCAGTCAAGTTTGTGTTGTCTCGTCCATCGTGAACAGGATGCACGCTGAAGTCCCTTTGTAGTCTACGGATGGAGATCTGCAGAAGCTGAAAACCTAGCGAAAATGTGCAGAGGTGAGTGAGTTCAGTGAATGCCCAGTATTTTGTTGTTCAAGTTCCAAAGATTTCAGTGGTACACAACAAATATTGCTCGAGCAGAACTATCGCTCTACCGCATCCATTCTGAAAGCTAGCCTAGCTATAGTCTCCCAAGGCATGTTCGTTATTTGCGTAAAGATTCGAATTTCACACTAGGGAGTTGCAGATACGAATCGTATCCCAAAATCTTTACATACCTCCCATCCTTCCGGCTCGACTCCGTCCCTACACTGTTTCCCCACAGAACATGCGGAAGCTCTCTTCATTGCTATCGAAATCAAGAGGATCATCGCTCACATGGGAGGTGCCCTTTCGTGGGGAGACGTGGCGATTTTGCGTTGAGTTCCTTTTTTATTGAAAGTTTGCTCTTAACCAACGTGTCCTAGTTCGCTTCAATGCTCTTTCTCGTACCATTGAAGGTGCATTGCAAAAGCATGGCATTCCCAGGCGAGCCAGGGTGCGAAGCGGCGTCTGGGAATGGGCCGCAGTACAGGAGGATATACGAACAAGAAATTCAAACCCCCGGGGTCCTAAATGGTGCTCAGCTCTCATGACTATGGCTTCATCTTTACATCTCAATGTACGACTCTTCCTGCCACACGCACATAGATGTGTCTGTATTGTACTTGTATTGTATTATATTATAGCAGACTTGTAATTTAAAGAAAGGACCTGGGTATATCGTCAGTCATTGAATTTAATTGGAGAGCACATGAAAAGATCAGAAGTCGAATGTGTCCGCAGCTCCAAAAAGGCGCATTGGTAGTCTAACATGCTATTTGACTGCGTGGCACGAGGCCCATCATAGTAGCGAAGTGAAGGACACGAACTCACCACTTTTGTTGACTGAAAAGGCAGGAAAACCGTGACCGTGACTGGAAGAAAACTTTATTTAATACACGTGGGTGGACAAACACCGGCAATCACTGCGGGAAATGCCGTCATCGATTGAGCCGTTTCGATGTGTTCGCAGAAAGCCCGGCTAAGCCTCATGTCTTCCTTGAGGCGGCTGGTGATCCGAAAGTTCAAGTTACTTAGAAGGGGAGGTTTCGTATTTTTCTCTTGATCTGCCTCAGAATCATACACTCGTGTTGCAGTGATGTGTCCATAAACTGCCTGCTCGGCCTCGTTATAGAAATTCCCTGGCTGCCTGACCCACGCCGATCCCCTCATAGATTATCGTAACCGTCCGCATTGTGCATTTCATACTCATCGGTACAAGGCATCGTTTCGTTCTAGTCCCCGTGTTTTTGTCCTCGTGAACGACACAAGGTATTGTCAAGTGCCCTTATTCTTTACTGGATATAATTGAGCGGGGCCGAGACAGCTTCATCTTGATTCTTCGCATCGCATTTCCATCCGTTACAAAGACTGTCGATGCCCCCTTATTCTAACAATCTCCGGAGCAACCACCTTAACATCACCCCAGACGTCCCTCACGAGTCAGACGACAAGGCTCATGACTCCCCTGTAACGCCGGCTGTTACCGGGATCATCTACCCGTCTTCGCTCTTGGGTTCCAACACAGAGGCCGACACGAGTATCTATCGTCCCCCTGTTAACCATTTCTATAATCATCCCAACGTAGCCGCTTCTAACATTGATGATCCACCACCGCGTCCTCTCTCGGACGTCCATTCCTTAGACAAGGTCTGGAGCACAATCAGACATCAAAAGGAGCGCAAGATGGCTAAGGAAAAGCCGAAGGTACAATCGCTCGAAGAACACGCAAACGATCTTTCTCTGTCCGACCCACTTCCAGTCGACATTCCCGTTTGGGAATCCTATGTTCCCGATCCGAAGACCCTGAAGAAAAGGAAGTCGATGTACGTCGTCTGTTTCTCCACTCGTAACCTTCAATGAAATCAAGGAAGCTGATTGTCCGTGATCCGTTTTAGCTCCTCCTTTCGTGAATCGTCAGATGGGCGAACTATGGTGGCCACATTTGATCTCCAAAACGTTGCGAAGCAGGACGTCCACGTCAGTTTCCAGCGGAACCGCCTAATCATCACTTGGGCAACTGCTGAGATCAATCAATGGGAAGACGAAGGTGTCATATACCGAGAGCGTCTTGAAAGACACTACCACAGGTTGCTTCCATTGGCAGAGGGTACGAAAGTATGTAAATCTCGAATCCTTTCATCTTGAAGTGTGACGTTTATCGGCCGTTCAACAGTTTGAAGAGATCCGTGGTATTATGAATGAACGACAGCTGACCTTACGATATCCCCTCGCGCGATGTGTGAGGGT
>JABCKQ010000127.1:0-18694 GCA_018857305.1 Termitomyces sp. T159_Od127 | reverse complement strand
GATGTAAGATGTTGTTTTAGCCACCATCGCCATCACGAGGAGTTTATCAATAACCTGTCTCCTGCTACATCGTGAATATCACAATCACAGCTTCGATTCGGAGGAAGGCCGTCTTTTGTGCTCTTTGGAGGCCTAGACTTTGATTGCGCTCGTGCTGGGCGCTCGTGATTATCCACAGATGTTGTTTTAGCCACCATCGCCATCACGAGGAGTTTATCAATAACCTGTCCCCTGCTACACCATGAATATCACAATCACAGCTTAGCTTCCATTCGAGGAAGTCCGTCTTCCGTGCTCTTTGGAGGCCTAGACTTTGCTGGGCGCTCGTGCTGGGCGCTCGTGAATATCCACAGATGTAAGATGTTGTTTTCACCACCATCGCCATCCTTCCAATCGATGTCTACGTACGAGGAGTTCATCAATAGCGCCGCTACCGCTCTAATCTCCGGTCTGCGACAGCTTGGATACACGTGTGCCTTGTGTGATTGCTATAACTTAGAAATCTCACAGGTCCCCGAGGTGAGGCTGTTGGAAGACAGATTGCTCCTCTGACTCTTCATGTTCTAGAGAGTGGAAACCGTTATATTCACTACCCCAGAGCCGTCCATCGAGGCTCTGAGGTCCCAAGTAGCACAACACTCGATTCTTCGTCTCGACAAAGGACAACGCTCTAATTTGTCGTGCAACGGAAGGAACATTAAATAGACCGACGTGCCCCGCCGACATCTCTGTGTTCGACACACAACCCGCCCACCTAATCCAGGACATCCACGGGCTTCCGTTCGTCCCCTTCTGCGAAACTCGAGGAATGGGCGGATTCGCTCCGGATCGCGTGTCAAAGCGTTCGCGAAAGCGGACAGCTGTCGTCGTTCAGGCGTTGCCTAGGGTCGTGAGCACGATGTGTAACCTGGACACTACAGATTCGCTTGTTCCACCGATCTGGGAGGCGTCGGTGCAACGGATCCTGCTTTTCAGGGCCTCGTATTCGGGGTATGCCCCTGCGTGGAAGAAGTTGGGGTTTGGTCCAGTGCTCAAGCCATCTCTCGCGACTCAGAGCAGCTCTCTTGAGATACTTTCGCAGCTACATGGGTCCGAGTTACCTCGACTCGCGGACCCAACACACATACAGGTGGAGATCATGGCAACAAACGACTCTTCCCGCCTGCTGTACAAGTGTGGTTGGCGCTCAACCATCTTCGGTGGACTGGCGTGCTTGCTCTACGGAAACAACCGCGTACCAAATGTACCAACCGCGTTTTGACTCGTGAACGGGCGGCGCTGATATGTCTCCAGGACGTCGATCTCCTATCTCTTCTTCCCCCGGGAATCACGGTCAGCGTCGAATAATCTCGTAGCCCTGGATCCTCATCGCTTTCTACGATCACCAGACCACCTATCATATCCTACGGTAGCGACTAACCAATAGTTCTGCTGATAGCGGCATGAGCGCATGCAAAATCGACCTTTTACTTCCTGGAGAGATGAATCTTCCCAACCTGCCACCGTCACGGATTCATTGAGACGATTCTCTTCTGTTCCAGAAACTACAGGCCTGGGACGACTACCGTCGATCGCGCGATCCCGTGCAGTGGCAGCATCAGAGGACGGACATGGAAGACTTGAATGGTTTAGCTAGTCTTTCTGCCTTTGTTCCGCTTAGGTACTCGCGACCATGGTCGGATCCGACACTGTTCACCATAAAAAAACGGACTCGGGAGAGGGTGGCTGAATTTTGTACATCGTTTCCGAATTTTGCGGCTGCGTGGACGTCGTTGGGTTTTTAAGATTTGAAACTTTGAACCTTTCCCTCCGAATGCGTCGGCGGATGGCTTTTCACTTGGACGTTCTCGTCATTGACGGTGGCAAAGGGCTCAAATAGTGTACTATAATGATCCCAGATACGGGGTAGTTTTATAAACTTCAACTGCGTTTTTAAGATAGGAAACTTTGAACCTTTCCCCTCCGAATGCGTCAGTGGATGGCTTTTAACTTGGACGTTCTCGTCATTGACGGCGGCAAAGGGCTCGAATAGTGTACCATAATGATTCCAGATACAGGGTAGTTTTATAAACTTCAACTGCGCTTAATGCGCTTCCGAAATTCTTCTTCAGCTTGATACACATCGTGAGGCGCAGTGTGGGTTCTTGTTCATTACGATTTACCTCCTACATTATTTTAACAAGTTTGTTATCTTCGAAAGTTCCTCGCTTTCCTCGAACAGGCTCTAGACACAGGCTCTTGTTGCCGCTTTGTCGGCTTCTGCCGACTTTCAACGAGCCTCTTTTGAACCTTCGCACAGCTCCCATCATGACGTTAACATGAGTAGGGTTCAGATAGACCTCATACAGCACGCTGCCGTCGATCTTACCTCGATTTTCAGGCACTTGGGGTATACAAGTGCTTTGAGCGGCGATCTTGCTTGCTACTACCTTGGAATAAACCGCGTGCCCAAGGTAAGGCAACCGAATCTTTATCATCGATTATCCAACCGTTCAACTTGAACTCTCCATTGGTCAGAAACTCGAGGTATTGATATTTGCGCCGTCAACTCAAGGAGTATGGCCTTCCCTCGAAACTCTCAAGAGTCAGCTGGTCCAGCATCCGTATGGTCAATCACGTTTCTTCACTATGTGGGATGCAAAAGACGAAATCGAAGTCTTATCCTACTATGATCACACAATGAAAGGAAAATCCGAGAAGACATGTGTTATTGACATCTCGTTTATAGACACGACAGCCGTACACCTCGTTCGGGATGTCAATGGTCTGCCATTCGTACCCATCTCCTACGTGGTACTGCAAAAATTGGAGGAATGGGCTGCGCCCTTCGCAAAGACATCATCTACTGCTCGGAGAGCAGTGGCTGACGTCATTCAGGCACTGCTCAAAATCGTTTTCTTGTCGGACGATCTGGACACAGAACCGCTATGCCCTCCTCTTTGGGATGCTTCAAGGGAAAGGGTACAGCGATTTGTATCGGAGTCCTCAGGTTCTGTCGCTACATGGAAAAAGTTAGGGTTTGACTTGGAACCACCTGTGGCCAAAACTGTTTCGCCTCCATCCCCCATCCGATCCTCGGAACCACCTCAGATCGTATACTCTAGTGAGGTGTTATCTGAAACAGAAGGGCAACAGCTGCCTCCAATATCCAACCCGACTCGCACGCAGATGGTCATGATGGCGGCAAAAGATTCAGTTTTACTTTTGCATGAGTGTGGATGGCGCTCGGCTATCTTTGGCGGCCTGGCATGCTTTTTGTATGGAAATACCCGGCCACCAAACGTGTGTCTCCTTTTAACACTACTGCGACAAGGCTCACAGCCTGTTCAGGATGTCGATCTCTTAGTTCTCGTATCACCAGAAAGTACAGTCACTGCAGAAGAACTGAAACAGAACCTTGTAATTTTGGATCCTTACCACTTCTTCACAACACCATCTAAGGATCCCCTGGCTTCCTACCATATTCTGTGGTACCGATTAACTAACGATCCTGTTCAAAACGCCAAGACTTCGTGCAAAATTGACCTTTTACTTCCTGGAGTGATGAATCTGCCCAACATGCCACCATCACTGATCCATTGGGACGAAGGTTTACCACTTGTCCCATTTTCTCTCCTCTTGCTCCAGAAACTACAGGCTTGGGATGATCACCGCAAATCAAAAGATCCTATCAAGTGGCAACGTCAGAGAACGGACATGGAAGATCTAGATGGTCTGACAGGTCTTTCTGCGCTTGAACTACTCAAGTCCTCGCAACCATGGTCAGATGCGACACTGTTCAATCTCGAGTTCCAAAAACTGACCAAAGAGAGAGTCATCAACTATTGCGCTTCCTTTCCAAGATCCGTACCTATATGGACGTCGATTGGCTTTAAAATTTGAAGAATGCAGTTGTTCTGATATATAGATTCTTCTGTTGGTCAAATCCATCATTTTGACATATCCAAGCGCGTCGTTTACGCGTTGACCCTACAGTCCGGCCCGTTCTGCCAGCCGGTCCGAGGAAACTGTTCCCGGCCAGTTTATAATGATAATCCTTCACCCACAAACATGTTTCACACTATAACATGTCACTCACTGTGCCCTCTTCGATCTCTCCCGCCAAAGCGCGCATTCTCGCTAAGCATGACGACGATGTAGTCATAGTCTCCGCTGTACGAACCGCCATCACCAAGGCTAGGAAAGGTGGCTTCAAAGACACGTCCCCAGATCTTCTTCTTTCGCACGTCCTCCGTGCTGTGTACTCAAAACCCGGCTTGGACCCTTCCCTCATCGAGGATATCTCTGTTGGAAATGTACTGCCTGATCGTGGTGGTGCAAGTGCTGCACGCATGGCCTCGCTCCATGCCGGAATTCCTATTACGACTTCGGTCAACTCAGTCAATCGCCAGTGTTCCTCCGGTCTCACAAGCGTGAACCACATTGCTAGTCTCATCAAGATTGGTCAAATCGATATAGGTATAGGTGCGTCCGGTTTTCATGTTCACTTTCTCTCCAAAGTGAACTCCAATACTTGATGCGACCAGGTGCCGGCGTAGAGTCTATGACTAATGGCTTCGGCAAACAGTACAGCGAATCTGAATTCTCTGCCGAAGTTCTTGAGAATCAATATGCCCGGGACTGCCTCATCCCCATGGGAATCACTTCTGAGAACGTTTCGCACGATTTCGGCCTCTCACGTCACGAGTTGGACGTTTTCGCTGCCGCATCCTTCCAAAAGGCTGCTGCTGCACAGAGGTCCGGAAAACTCTCCTCCGAGATCCTGCCTGTCAAAGCTAAGGTGGTTGACCCTAACACGCGCCAGGCAAAGGAGGTCCTCGTGGACTACGATGATGGTGTCCGCGAGGGTGTGACCGTGGAGTCGCTCTCAAAGCTCAAGCCGGCGTTCATGAAGAATGGGTCGACTCATGCCGGAAACGCATCGCAAGTCTCAGATGGCGCGGCGGCAGTGCTTCTTGCTCGTCGTTCTGTTGCCGTCAAACTTGGTCTTCCTGTTCTCGGAAAATTTGTCTCTGCAGCCACGGTGGGTGTTCCCCCGAGGATCATGGGTGTCGGCCCTGCGTATGCGATTCCTAAGGTAGGTCATTGTCTTGATAAGCTTATGCTTTTTTCTGGAATGCGGGGTGCTGAGCTTTCCGCAGGTTCTCAAGCAAACCGGCTTGGTGCTTAGCGACATCGACTTTTTCGAGATCAATGAGGCATTCGCAAGCCAGGCCCTCTACAGCATCCGCTCGCTCGGTATTCCAATGGAAAAAGTCAACGTGCACGGCGGCGCCATCGCTATTGGTCATCCCTTGGGATGCAGTAAGTGATATGTTCGTTGTGCCATTACGTGGAGTCTGACTGTTCCGGTTTAGCTGGTTCTCGTCAGATCGTAACAAGCCTTAACATAGCGCGACAATACGGTGCACGCGTATTCATTACAAGTATGTGTATTGGAAGCGGCATGGGAATGGCCGCTATTTTCGTCAGTGAACAGTAGCTTCTGGTTTCGGAGAACGAAATTAGATACATGTAACTATGACACAATTTTATCCTCGGTATCTGGGACGCAGTTGTGTACTTCCACCCCAGAAAGTCTTACGAAAAGCCCATCCATCTGCAGAAACACGTGGCCTATAGTATGTATGCTCAATTTGACGGTCGAAGTGATGTCTTTCACTACGGACACGGCATCAATCATCAGTCCAATTGAACACGGCATCAATCATTAGTCAAATTGACCTAAGCCATTATCTTCTTGTGCAGCAACAATTTCTCCGTCAATATTTGGGAAATGACCGTTGTTCCTTTGGTAGACTCGGCCTCGGCCTGTGCGTGCGTTTGGCTGTTGTTATTCGCGGGTTAGAAAAGATTGCGAAATGATGCGCGTTACACTAGATACTGCTGAATACTTTTGCAAGGTACGATACACCATTATCTTTTGTCCCAAGTCCATTGTGCTCAAGCCTATGGATCGCACTGACCATAGTGCTTATAACGCGCAGGGCAAACGTCGGAGTGATAAAACTTTCCTCCTTGAACCTAGAATGAAGTCGCGCTGTTAAAAGGCTGTGCTGGTTTGATGGTTTGCGAAGCAGTGCGATAGGAAATCGGAAGGCCGTGATGATCATACAATGATTGTACGAAAACCGGTCAGACAGCGTTTCTATGACGAACTGAAGACCGCTCTTCCCCTCTAGACTCGTCCCTCTCTGCTGGTTTCCGAGATGCAGAAATCTCCTCCATCATCCCCTCAAGAGTCGTGCTATATCCCGTTTCGACCTGATCTTGCCCTATCTCCAAAGGAGAAGTTCCTTCTCGAAGCTCCCGCATCAATTCTTCTAGCTGTTGTACTCGCATGCCCCAAGTACCCTCGGGAATATCAGGCGTTAATCCCCCCTCACCAGTTGGACTGACTACATATCGAGAACGGTGTTGTCTGGGTTTGCGGTTGGGACGCTGTGAAATGCTAGCTGTACCAGGTGGTGACGACCTTTGCTCGGTCGCTGACCGTTTCTGTATCTTTTCCGGCGGTTCCCTAGGTGGTCGCACATCTTCCCTTCTACGAGGGACCAACGGTTTTGTTATCTCTCGTTCCTCGGAATGCGAAAGGTGTGGAACTGGGAAATGACTAAGAGCGAGACTGGCTGGTTTTTTACACACGTACACACCTTGGGACGAACCGGGCACATGTCGAGTTTTTATAGAAGTAGCAGGCTCGTTCTGTCTCGTCGGTTCCCTGATCACAGAGAAGTCATGCGAAGTTGGAATCCGCGTTGAATCGTCTGGCAAGGATGACTTCTCGACTGACTGATACATGCGGCCTGTGTCTAAGCCTTGGTGCGCAGGATCCGGCATTACAAAGATATCTGTAAATTCTTCGAAAAACAGTATCTCGATGAAACAAATGCACGTACCACTTGAGGTGGCAGCAGTAGTATCCGACTGTCGTTTTCGAGATCTCCGCCTGTTCCACCACAACAATATCACCAGCAGTATACCAATTACGACGACGCCAACGCCGATGCCAACTCCGATGAACACAGAAGGGGGAACTTGAGAAGAAACTTGAGAAGAGTTCGTATCCAGATTCTTCGAAGCAGTATAAAGTATGTACTCTAGTGAAAAGTGTGTCCCTGCGGTGTTCCCAGTGAGGTCGATTTTCAGAACGTGGTTACCGTTGGGGAATCGCTGCGATGAGAACAAAGGATAGTTGGGTCCTGATCGTCGTGGGGAGGAATAAGACTGTTCTTTCCCATCAAGATAAAATGTGGGTGAACACGGTGCTCGGGGATCGGAATGATGTGTGCCCAATACGGCTATCGAAGTACCTATACAGTATGCATCACTGGTGGCCGTCCTGATGGTGAACCATTTACCGATAAACGCAATCGTTACAGAGGCATTGCCGAAACTTGCATCACGAGTAGCACCGCCGATGGGCCGGCGGTACTGATGGCCGTCGTCAACCAATATTGAAGCATTCCGAGTCCAGTTTCCTTCGTAAGAAATAGCAGTGTCACTACTAGTCAGAAGCAGTGTTGATTCAGAGAGAGAAGTCGTGTTACTTGTTGTCACCTCGATGAAATCCAAAATTATGGAGGATACATTGGAAAGAGTCAGGATGTGCTCAGTATCGGATAGTTGAGGTAGCTGATAGATCAAGCCTATAGCGACCTCGTCAGGGATAGTGACATTGCTTTCTATTGGAACGCCATCCAAAAGAACTTCTCCGATATTGGGCGTTGGAACGCCCCACGTTGAAGAATCATTTCTGTTCACGCGTCCAAATATACTAATCTCAGTCCCTGTATGTCACCTTACTAAGATGAAGTACAGATGAAGGGGTATTGACGCACCTGAGAGGATAAAATCTAATGACCCCGAAAATATTGCTACTGCCGACCCCCCAATGAAATTATTTGATGTTAGGATCTCGTATACGGCGTCTTGTCCGAGAACCAATGCGTCTGAGTTATCGTCGAGAAGGATGGTAGCCATCCAGCGTTGGATACGAGGAACAGACGGGGAAAGGGATCTGTTGTCTACTATCAATGATAGTAGATAATAAGCGACTGGACTATGTCAAACTGCATCAGCCAGCACCATTATGAACGGATGACTCGTATGGCCTAAATCATCGGGAACACGACAGTGCCATGATTTGAGAAGTAAAGGGGAAAAGGATGTGCATCTCAACTTTCTATGATGCTTCTGTTCGTCATCACAAAGCCCCTTCATAGGATGCCCGAGACCAAAAAGTTCGTCCCACTATAGCGACAATGGGAGGACGCAATGTCCATATTGTAGCAGCTGACATACAGTCTCTGAGACTTATGAGCAAGGACGCGAGACAGATGAGAACCGGCTGTGCTTGTGATATCAATACCATTGTCAGCTAAGGCAGTGAGAAGAAAATGAAGGCTGCGACAAGTATGATCATCAGTTCGGCTACAAGACTTGTCCCTCAGAACAGCACGTGAACTCGCACCGGCATCTACAGCCATTTCGTACACTCAAAGCAGCATCATTTAGGATGCTTAACGATGCTCTGTGTACTTTGTATGAGATACGGAAGGGCAGGTACAAATACCCTTCCAACACCGACCTTGATTCCTCAATTCATCTCGCGTCTTGCGGTGGCTGTTGCTGTTGATGATCTCATCACCATCGAAACACAAACTGTGTAAATGCACATCTGGATGCTTATTTACGCCTCAACACAGCATTACCTTGACAGTCTCATAGTATGAATACAGGTATTAAGTGATTTTACAGATACATGACAATCTGTAGATGACTCAGTCATAAACAGAGTTGGTTAAACAGGGGATGCTTGGTCTACGAGAGGGGGAACATCTATCCGTCACTGATTTACGTTACACGTGAGATGATACAACGTACCTGATAGCGGCTGAGATGAACTTTCTTTTCTGACGGGAAGAGTAGGTGAGTTGATTTCTGTACTTGGATCTCAGGCAGTGCAAGGGGAGGTATGAGATGGGCTCACCGATGGCCTTCCCGGTGATGGATAGATCCGTTTCGTGAGGCAATGCCTTCACTTCAAGCACAGGTCGTGATTCAGATTGGTTCTTCAGGATTCCGCGCAAGGGGCGGCCGGTGGTGTTGGGAGATAACCGTTGCTCCTGCTTCTGCGGAGTCTGTTCTGCCGTAGCATCTTTCCGGTGACTGCCAAGAGCAAATGGACGGGCTGAAAGAAAAGTCAAGACTAGGTACATTCTTATGAACGCCTTCACTCACTTTCCGGTGGAGGACGAGCCCTGCGTCTAAATATACGCCTCCTAAAGATAAGAAGGGCTAAGAAGAGAGCAATTCCTATGACGCCGAAAATGAGTCCAGCTAAGCGAGCCCCATTGGGCTTGACAGAAGGAGAATGAGTTGGTGTTGAAAAGATTAGGACTTCGTTGGTAGGCGCTGTGGGACTTCTGTTTGTGATCCGTTTTGTACCAAACGAGGGGAATGATGGGGCATAGGTGAAGTGGTCAATGCTGAGATTTGTTGAAGCGCTGTCATTACTGATGAGTAGTAACTTTAAAGTGTGGCTGGCTTTCGAGAGTCCTGACACAGAGAACAGCGGGGAGACGGTGTGTCGGACCTCATCGTGATTTGGAGCTGTTTTAGGGGCGAGGACACCGTCCAGATAGACGTCGACATTTGAAATGTCTTGTTCTCGACCGCAAGAGCCGAAAACGGACACGGCAGTCCCTGATGTGTGAGATGTTGTTTAATGAAAATCCACATTGAAACTTTGCCAACGTACCCATAAAAGGAAAGCTAACCGATGCACCCGGTGAGTTCGACCTCATAGTTGAATTTACGATTGGCATGCGAACTTCCGCATTCCGCGCAACGATCTCAGAAAGCGAGGTTCGTACCCAATCCCCTTCATAGGACACGCTAGAATCATTGTTATCGACAAGCAAAGTTTCTCCCAGTACCTCTGTCTGGTTTCCAGGCGTTACCAGCATATAGTCAATGTAGACGTTCGAAATGTTCGGAAAACTCAGAAAATGCGAGCCTTCTGGGAATTTGGGCGTTTCATACAGGAGACCACCGTTGCTTTTGGCAAAGAAGGTAACTTTTGTTGGTGTACCGTCAATGAATGCATGCTTCTCTGAATCGAGCAGTGACCCGATGCTCGAGTTGGGCAAAGAAATACTGTCACCGTATATGGAAAGCGACGTTCCTAACGTTGGCGTTACGACATGGCATGATGATTGAGTGTGAATCTTGCCTGTGAAGGTGACATTTAGATATGTCTCTTCAAAGATCATCAAGGTAGAACCGGCAAAAGAGCTCCTCGAGTCGAGTTCTATCGCGGACGAGCTTCGATACTTTATGTGACGCCTTTTGAGTGCGACATTGTACAATATGGAGGACATAGCTTCAAACAGTGCGGAGCAGGACTAAACCTCTTGTTGTGGGAGAGACGTCTTCATCAAGAGGCAACCTGCGATATAGTTGGTTTGGACCGTGACAGCGCTAGGCGACGAGAAGGACCTTCTCTCATGTTTATAACACGAACTGGCTGATAGATTGATGAAGATGGTCAGCGGTTTTGATGAAACGAGATGGGACTGGAGCATCTGATTCAGTCTCCTGAGCGCCGCCGGCTGAAGTAGCTGCGTTTATCCATTGCCATCCGCCAGTGGTCAGCATCACGTCTGTACGGTGATTGGAGAGCCAAATAGAGGACATAGAGAGAGTAGAAACTTGCGTCGTTCAATACTTTTCAGTACTTCTTTTTTGACGGTGATCAATTTCAAAACCATAGTTCAAAAACGATGATGTGGTCTGATTAGATTAGATGAATGTCATTTCGAGACTGGTCGATGAGACTATTCCCTCCTTGGCACCTACCATGATACGCATTTTCTATTTTTTCGTTTTACTAGTGATGGTGTGTTACACCAACTCAGCTGCTATCAACAATTCTCATCATCTCGGCACATATCTGCGTGCCAACTCTGATCTGCAAGACCAACCGGATCAACGCCCATCTCAAAACCGCTCTTGGTCAAATCGCCTGTTCTTGCATAGCGTGCCTAATTCTGTCACCCGGCGTGCTCTGAACGCAAGTTCTACCATTGCTTTTGGTCCAGTCAACGCGCGGCCTACGCCAGACCCAACTGGCGATCCCTCTTGTTCAACCACGGTCCACATCAACAGTGCCAAAGATTTTTCACTCATACTGCCAAAAAACCCCGGAGGCAAGCTTAACCCTTACTATCTTGTATATAGCTTCCGATTCTGAGTTAGAACACATTGGCGATGCGGAAATGGATGATGGTATAGCGTACCGCTCGCCCAACTCAGATTCATCCGGCTGCGACGGGAAACAGTTTACGGAAGGGTTTATAACTGCGGCTGCCTATGAAAAGTCCGATGATGGAGCATATGTACAGGTTAGTCATCTATTTCGCCTCTATGACCCACTTCTTTGTTGTTAAGATTTTACGTTGCTCATGTGAGCCGGGAGTTAGCTTTTATTTCGAATTCATTCCCACCACGCCAGTGCCGCATATTTTTCTGACTATTTCAAATTCTCCTTGATGCCCGTAACCCCCTTGATCTTAATTTCGTTAGGTCTCATGATGCCATGAGTGTTTACTCACTGATATGGCTTCTTCATAATGGTTTCACCCAACCTTAGTCCTCCCTTCGTGTTCTTGTAACGTATAACTATCTATGTTCATAGGTAACCGGTTGCTTGGACCCGACTAAATTTCACCTTGATCCTTCGGACGAAGGCGGCCAATTCGACGTTCGTTATCCAAACGGAGCTCAATGCACCTTCGGTGGATACGGTGCTAGCTTCATCGAACTGTACGTACATTTTTGCGTTTATCCTGTTTCAAAGAATCACACTAATGTGTTTATGCACCGTCTCAAGTGTCGAACCGAGGTTAAACCGCTTCTGTATCCGCTGCTGCGCCTCACCAAACGACCAATCCAACTGCAATTCACATCAAGATAGACTGGGATGCATGACTGCAATTCCGGGCACATACGAATTTCCTGACTTGGGAGTGTCGTGCACGCAATAATTCATTCTGGATTATGGTTCATGTATCCGAATTTTCTTTCGTCGCATTCCTGTCCCACATGTGTCATGAATGTTCTCAGATTCTTATGTATATACCCTGGACATCCTATACCCTAAACATGTACATTCTAGATAGGACAAAAGTCTATCCAATAATTGCTGTATTCAAAATATCTGGCTAGTTCAATGTCAATGTGTGCAATGAATATTTACTGAGTCCAACGTGTGATAACAATGTCTGAAACGAATGTTCCAATAGTTTAGAAAGTCAGTTATAGCAATGTTGAAGAAGGATGCGCGAAGACCATCTTTCCCTTCACAGATGGCTCCACACCGTCCTTTTCTTTCCCTCTCGTAAACTCTATCCCGACAAGAAGCGTCTTCCCGCATAGATAGTCCACGCGACGTACACCTTCATCCCATCCTCCATCGGCTTGGATACATCGTCTCTCGTAAGCCTTGAGAACTCGCTTTTTCTCTGAACCACTCAGAAGCGCCCACTCCTCTGGCAAGACACGTGTTGCGAGCGTTGAATGAATTGCATGGAGAACATCGAGATTTGTCATATGCCGAACCATCGCAATTGACACAGACGAAGCATTAGGACTGGAAGTCGAGATAGAGTTCTTACGTGCAGAACTAGCGACAACTTCCCATGGGAACATTGGAGAATTGAGTACTAGCTGGGAAGTGGTTGGAGGGACCGTGGCGGGCTCAGAAAGCGTTGTGGTAATCATATGAGGGCCTAAAGTCATCTTAGAGCATGTTGAGCTTTCTGTTGAACCTGTACAAGGAAGGGCACGGGTAATCGTAAGAGAGTAGGGGCAGGGCGGCGAGGAAACATCATAAGCGAGAGAGAGCGGAGCACAGGGCGATGGTAGGTCGAGGAAACGAGCGAATTTCCGGACCGGGGAGTAAGAGAGTAATGGGTGAAGTTCTCGTGGATTCTTGGGGCCAGGATTAGTGCCCGGCGGGAGGAATGACACGTGGCGTTGACGTTGGCGTTCCGGTATCGAGGCACGAGGATTCGCCGTGGCTCGTCCTTTGTTCGCCTTATGTTTCTTAGGCTTCGAAGAAGTCATCGTTTGATTCGCCACAGGCTTTGAAGGCCGCGGACGCAGTAATATGGGATTCGGAGTTGAGCGGCTTTTCGTCTCTGACAGCGAACGTCCGGAGCTCTCGGAAGAGGAGGAAAGCGATGTTGTTGTCCCCGATTCGGAAGTATGTATAGATATCTGAATAGAAGATTGGACCTTGGCTGATATGCGACGAGCAAAAATTTCAGTCTCTGGCGTCAATGAAAGGAAGGCTGTCACTGACATTGGATAAGCGTTTTATCCGCTCGCTTTAGGATCGGAAGCAGATGGATTCGTTTCATTTTTGTCGCTGTTACATCGCTTGCCAGATCGAATCGCAAGGAAGGAAGGTCGGATTTGGCCTTCGACTGAGTTCGACGCAAGGAGGAACCAGCAGAATCTGAGCAGTCAGAGCTCGAGCAAGAGGAAGAGTGAGAGTATGATGTTGCATGGCGCAGAGGAGAGGGCGTCTTCGTGGGGGCAGTGTAGCTAGGTTTGCGCTCGCATGGACGATGAGAGAGAATAGATGGCGGAGGCATACAGGTCATTGGGTTAGATGCGGATGGTTGAGGTGCGGAGTGGACTTATTACCTTTGTCCCTCTTTATATCTATTCTGTCCAGGCATCAGAACTCTGGAGCCATCAGCACTCCCGAGGCTAGGTTTCGGTGTGTATCCAACACGCCTCCTCAATCACGGGCAGGAATGACCATAGCCGTGGCATGAAGGGGCGGGTCCGCGCATTACGACGGCCGTGTATTCTATTCGGAAGGTGCAGCAAGTATAATTATAGAATGCTCAGAACGAACGGCACGTACAAGGTTGGTAAGGGCTTGCACATTCTTAGCCGTTATAGACACCACGGATCTATTCCAGAAAAAGTCCTACTTGGCCGAGGGGTCTAGCCTCGGAACGTGGCAAAGCTCACATTCCATAATTGTCCTATATGTTTCCTTGCTAACATCCGGCGGTCGAAGAGGTTAAACGTAATATGAACATGTGAAGTGGAGTCTCCTACATTTTGCTCTATTACAGGGCAATTTTTCATGACATACTCCATAACCTCTGACTCGACCTTGGATGGGATTCTCAAGGGTTTGAGGAGAAGGAGCCCAGTTTGGGTTTGAGCTCCCTGAATTCGATGTCCGAGGGCCAGCCCAGGAGAAATGATCATACAAGCTTTCAGAAAACCGGAGTTCGAGAGGAGTCATTATAGCTCTAGTCGACAGCCGAGGGTTTTGGGCTTGAGTATAACAACAAGGTATTTTATTGGACTCGTGAGTAGTTTTGAAAGACCACGAGGGCTGTTGAAGGGATTGCAGGAGCTCAGAGTTCGCACATGATGTGTCAGATAAGCATATCAAATCAAGTATCTCTACGCAAGGCAGGCTCAAAACACGGGGGATGATGACGTCCGTGATGGTGTTAATAAATCATTAATCAAGGCCGTGATGTATGCGAACAACGAATACCTTCCAAATAGTTAGAGAATCGTAAGGTAGTTTTCAAAACGTAGGGTCAAAATAAACATTAGATAGCAGAGAATTGAGAGGACATTTAGCCATATCAGCCTTCAGAACCAGCAACCATCCAACCTCATGCTTGCAGCAGACAAGGATATTGAACAAACAGAGAGTATACAATTGGTAGGGATTGGACAATCTTAAGTTTCGAATTCAGTTACGTCTTCAGGAACGGGCCGAGTCAAGGAGCTGGAGCGTTAATTCGATGGCTCCAGAGATAGACCAAGGATGGTTTGAGGCGAGACTGACAAGATACTCCAGGAGGTTATTAAGTCGAACTTGAAATGTAGACACGCCCAGGGGCAAAAGCGTAAGATCCGGTCCGTAATCATAGCATGAAGACGCGCGTACAACTGCGCTTCAATAGAATAACATCAAGAAGGCATGATAGCTTCTAACAAGCCGTGGAGATGACAATGAAATGCGTTCCGGATGTGCCTCGGGAGACTCGGCTGAGGGCGGATAGCACTAATAGGGAACGGCATTTCGATACGTCATGCATCATGGCCGGAGAACGAATCCGACACTGCACAGAATTAAGCAATAAATCAGGAGAAGCAGCCAACACAGGACTTGCGCTTGACATACATCGAGGAATGTGGGGTCTATATTGCCGTCAACCGCCAGGGTTCTAAGTTCATTATGATTTGGACGAGTTATCTTGCGTCCAAGATACGAGCATGTCAGCTCAGCAGGAGGAAGTGGCCGAGAAGTCATCAGAAATTGTAGAACACGAGTTTATGTTCGGTTGAATGAGGATAGCACTGGATGAAGCACGTGAAGAACATGAGACTGTCGTCAAGAGCTGTGAAACATGATCCTAGCGGATTTTGGTTGTTGTAGAATTCAGAGCCAATAGCGCTGTCGAGGGAGATTAGATCAAACAAAAGGAATTCACGGCGAAGTCTGGTACCATTGAAGTATCCTATGTTCTAAAGTCTCTCCAATTGTCACAAGTGCGCGTTGTTGGCCCACGGATAGCTCTTCGAGCAATCATAGATTACATGTTTTTATGACGCCGAGATAAATGGGGAACTCCCCGACGAGTTCTCCAACAGGTCCCGTGTCCCATGCATCTACACGATGACCGAGTAGCTTAGGAGACTGGAAGGAAGGAATCAAGATAATCGATATAGATACAGAGTAAAGGAGCTTTTAGAGTGTTGGCTGCGCGAATTTTTAGTCCGCGGGGACAGCCATCAGGTGACCTACCCGAGAATCAGGTGTCCAAGGAGTAAAGCAGTAGGTTATTTAGTGTGTTAGCAACCAATATGTAGCTGCAGATACGAGGTTAGATGACGGAAAAGACGGATTACGTTGGTGTTACTGGGGAGGACTGGGTGAATCCAGGGTCGAATCCTAGCTTTACATAAGATTTCGTGAGGCAAGAACGGACTTTCAATGGGGACTCCCCAGTTCTGAAGTTACAAGATAGAACTTGAAAGTTATCAGGGTGTCTAGTGATGAACTGATGAGCGCTTGTGATTGAAGAATTCATCTGTAAGACCTATTCGGCAGAGTTAGGTATCGAGAATTCGAATGTCACATACCAGGTAATGCTTAGAGCTTAGAGTTGAATGGAAGCAGAGTAAGCATTGCGAAATTTCTCTGTATCACCGGATATCTCCGTCAACTTGAATCAGCCGGGCACTTTCGAGGACCGTTATTCCGACTTTTGCCGCAAACCCTCTTATCTTGATTCAAGCATTTCTTATTTAGCTCTTGGAAGACACTTCTAGGCATCCATCACAATCAAATCAGGATCAATCTCAGAGAAAATGTCTTCTAATATGAGTCAGAACGGTATATTATGGCATGAATGATTCAGGAATGTGGTACTTCTTGAACAGTGGGCAATGCTTTCCTGAGAAGTGCAAACACTATGTGAATGCGAGACCGGTGCTGTCGGCCTCAGAACGGCTGGTTGCTGATCAGAGACCATGCAAGTACAGACAGACAAATATATGTTTGAGGTGAGGTTCTGTGCTTTAAAAGTTGTGATAAGACATGGTCCGGGACGTGTTGTATGAGGTTATTATGTTACTAAGGACCTTCATGCACGTCCGTACAGACAATCCAGCCGTTTCTGAATGTGAAAACATAGAGCAGCCAAACTGAAATTACTAGGTCATAAGGTTGGAAGAAGGCCCACGGTCGAGACCGAGTACGAAACCGACGATCGATTGTTCAAGTTGTAGCGTCTGAAACTGATAGAGTCTGAATCTACGAACATTGAGTGACCTATCGTAGCAAATTTTTCGATGATGTAGTAAAAGACGAGACTTCATCGTAGCCACTGTTGTACATCTTGAGTTGGAGAAAAGACGGTCCTTCTATGTGACCGTATTTCTGACCGTAAATGAATCGCAAGCAGGCATCCATGCACAATTAAGACAAAAGAGACAAAGGTACTTTGTGCGCACAGGACACCCTTTGGCAGCGTTGTGCTTGTGTTCCCAAGTTCACTCTGTTGTAGTGACAACAGCTGTATTTTATATTACCTTTTACAAATCTACTTTGAAAGTAAGTAATTTCTCATTTCAGTTGTAATGACAACAACTGAGGCCATACGTGTCAAAAAGTAAACTATAGAAACAACTTGTGTAGCAATTATACTCCACTAATACTTAGTCATTTGTAAACACAAAAGTAAGCTAGTCTTCTTGACGTCCGTATAATTCTCAAGCCGCCATCAAGATAAACACCGTTGATAACAGCGTCGAAGACAGTTTGCGGATCAACTGTGAGTATGTCTTGTTGTCATTCCAACGCCAATTCTGCCTGGTAAATAGCCGTACAGTGAACAAAACGAAGCAAGATACAAAGCCGGAGATGAACAATATATGAGGCATTACCTATTTAATAGGAATTTCAACTCTGATACGTGTTGACAATTCGCCAGACCATACCAGAGATTGAGTAGCAAATCGATATTCTTGTACTTGGTAGAGAAATTGGACAGCGAAAGTTCAAGATCATTCCAAAAGCTGCAGTAGCCCAGTGCTGAATTTCGCATGCACTACACACAAGGAATGACGATAATGAAGACGTTCTTCGATTTAATGAAGATCCGCAGTAATAGTACATCGAAAAATCCTGGTGAGAACTCTATCGGAAGAATGGCGTACAGAGCTAAGCAATGACTCGTAGTAGTTGCCTTCGGCCGTGTTTCGACCTTCAATTGTCCGAGTTCTTTCAGGACGTGAATGTTATCATTGATCTCAAGCTGCAACCTAAGCACGTCGCTTTGGGCTTTTGCAAGTTCCTAGTTGTTCTGCGCCGATACAGTCCTTAACGCGGACACTTGGTCAGAAATCGCTGATCTGAACGTTTGAGTGGCCAACAACGTATGCGGAAATGATCACTGGGATTTTGGGCTAAGTTGTACAAGAGTCAAGATCGTCAGAGCTGGAACATTATAGCAACCTACCTTGACCCTTTCTTTTTCTAAAGGCATTCAATTCTGTCTCAATAACGCATATAGCATCTGCGGAAACCGTGAAACCTCGGTCAGTACTCCAGGACTAACAACATGAAGAGACACACTGTGGACTGCAATCGCGAATCAGTCTCAATGGGCTTCTATTTTCATGCAGAAAGTGATGACGGACGGATGTTTACCCGCTGACTAGACACTGTTCTTCATCTGCGTTTAATCGAATCATCCGGTAATCCCCTTTCTTCCGTTTGGATCTGAAAGCTAGGGGTGAACCTTGAGCTTTGACATGTCATGCCAACGCACAAAGTCCTCGGAAGAGTGAGGACAATCACAAATGTGTTTTGACGGTCACGTCTCCGCCAAATCACGATCACGTGCAGTTTCGCTGAAGGACCCCTGGTCCATGTCACGAGCACACAGATCATCAACCATGAACGTTTTCGTTTTGCTTACATCTAAATGTACCTAACGAGCAGGGCTGCACATGAGAAGGACCACGCCAAGTCCTGATAGACAGGACGTATTAGTTTGTGATAGACCTGGACCTATGACGCAAAAGAGAAAGTAAAAACAGTGAGCCTCAGGTGCACGTCAAAGGACAAGAAGCA
>JABCKQ010000126.1:6854-18764 GCA_018857305.1 Termitomyces sp. T159_Od127 | reverse complement strand
GACTCTCGAGTCCTGGCGCAAATCATCGTACCCTTCTTTGCCGCCGGATACCACGTCGTCCAGTTGCCTTTCCCTCTAGCGAAGCGTATTATACTGTATAGCCTCTGAGGAATTGCCCATAGGCACAGACACGGGTATATCCACACCGATATCAAGTTTGACAACAACCTACCATTCAGTTGTAACACGTCTAACGATGATATCACGTCGCTGCTTATCTCTGACCCATCTCGACGCTATGATCCAGAATAGTTGCTGGATGGCATTGTCCAGGCTGCAGTATCTCAGCCATTTCCGCTCCTATCTTTTGATGATGCGGCATGTCCAATCTGTGAGGAGTAAGTACCGGAAACCATAAGTATGGCAATTTACCACCACGCGATTGCGTGATGTAACAAGGATGATTTCGGTCGCTGTCCTTACCAGTACTTATGATTGAAAGCGGCGCGGAGCTTGAGAATGTGCACGGAGATGTCGCCCTTGGACAGATTGAAGAGCCTCAAACTCAAAAGAACGGTTCAAACGTGCACCGGCTTTGGCTTTCCTACATTGTTAGCCGGGCCAAAGCCCTGACTAGGCTGCCTCCTCGGGCCCGGCTTGACCTGATCGATGGCTTAAGCTGTGCCGGACATATCACTATAGGGATAAGGGTTTTGAGTGTTTACGCCGCATCGTAGCTCAGCGCAGGCTCGAAACAACGGCAATACCCGTAGTTCTAGACTACCTCAATTATTTCCTGTTGGATACCGATGATCGAGAGACTCGGGATAAGATTGTATGATCCTGGTTGCAGGGTGATACACACCATGTACAGATGGGAATACATGAGGGAAGAGAAACCGTGGATATGGGATACCCGTCCTACCCGACATTGTTCATCTTGTTTCGATAGCTTGCTCAGAAGAGCATTGTTCCAAAAATTTATCCACATGAAGATGTATGCATGAACGCTTGATGCACGAGCGCTGAGGTTCCTACGTCATCTGAAAGATGCAAATCAACAAAGCAAGTGTACAAAACGCCGAAGATGTATCTAGTTAAACAAACATTGAGGATGCGCAGGCTACAGGAGATGATAAAAAAAGGATACTTGTGCATCAATCGCAAAAGTACGCGTATTGTATTATGATAAGAGAGCGTAATTTGTAGGCTTGTAGCTGGAAGCCGGAAGGATCATAACGAAGGTGTGTAATGAAAAGAAGAGCGAGGAGTAGTCAAAAAGGGCGAGAAGAAGGCCGACATTAGAAGAAGCATCGGCCTAGGTATCGGTGGCAGGTCTTCTTTCCAAGACGAGCAAAAATGGCGGGATCCGAAAAGTGTGCAGAGCGCAGGTATAAAGGTCATGAGTAGTGCTTCCCTAGCCAGCTAGTTCATCCTTCAAGCTTCAAGCTTCAAGATCATCCACACCCCGTGTTGCGAGGAAAGCGCCACCTTTTGCGAGGAGCGAGTTCCGTCGGGCTGTGTTATGTGATGCGTCGAAGCAGGTACTCGGGAACTCAGTAAGGCCAGGAGAAGGGAACCCACCCCGAATGATAGGCGAAGGTAGGTCATCTTCGCCAAAGCCCTGACTACCGTCAAATTCCTCCACGAGACTGAGCTTCGACCTGGGAAGGTCGCTCTCGTAGAAGGTAGGAGAAGCTGGAGAAAGAAGTGAAGGGGATTGATATGTCGATGTACTAGTGTTTGAGCGCGACGCCCTCGACGTTGTAGAACGGGAAGCTGTCGACGACTTGGACTTTGTTTTCTTGCTGCGTGGTACTACAGGTCCTATAATTTCTGAAGGTTGAAGCCACTGCGGAGAGACGGGCTGATCGGACAGTTGCGACCTCGAAGCAGAGGTTCTGCTCCTGGAATCCGAACCAGAGCCATTCCCAGCATTACTCCTACGAGCATACACACCACCATCGAGATCAACATCCTCATCGAGGTCTTCATCGTTCTCAGGAGCCCGCGCATGGATGAATGGTCCGTAACCTTCAGCATGAAATCCGCCGCCACTCCCCTGAAATCCTTCAAAGTCTTCTCCCTGCTCAGCAAGCGCTAGTGCCTTCCGGATCTTCTTGAGTTCTCTCTTCTGCCTTCTCCTCTCCTTTCTTTCTGCTCTCTCCCTCCTCTCTGCCTCTTCCGCATCCTCACGTGCCCGAAGCGCAGCAGCCGAGGCAGAGATTGAAGCAATTGTCGTTGAATCTAAGGGTGCCGCATCTGAATCGAAAGTCGACGAGGACGAGCGTGTCACGGCAATCGGAACTCCCAGTTGATTTCCATCTTCTTCATCAGATTCTGGGAGTCGTATAGGAGGCGGTGCGTGGCCGAACAGATCATATCCAAAAAGCGTGATGCGTTTGTCCTTTTTCCGCTTCGTCCGTTTCTTCTTGCGACCAGGATTGGAGTGCAAAGACATCCTCTCAGCCTCGGCATCGCTGTCCGCCAGCAGCCCTTGGAGCTCATCTACTCGTGCTCGTGGGATGCGGTGGGCAACGGCGGGGTTGTCCAGAGAATCTGTGGGGGCTGGTGATGGTGGTTTCTGAGGCTTGGACAAGCATGGAAGACAGGCCGAAAAAGCAATCTGGAATGTGTCAGACCATGAGAAGGTCGTCGCCATTGTCACTAGCGAGAGGAGGTTTAGTTGAAGATGCAAGGCTTCCACATGATTCGGTGTAGTTTACCCGGATTTGATCCGGGTCGGCAGAAACACCATGCAAGGACGGAGCCTCATCGACATCAACAGTGATAGGCTCGAACCGCGTATGGCGAGATCCCTTTCGAAGTCTTATGCTTGAGGCGTTGGTCGCCGGATTCGTTCATTGAAGCCGTTGAAGTATCACTTCAGGTAATATCCATGGTCATTGACACTCATCCACTAGTACTATCCTGATAAAGTCGGCATCCGCATGTAACTATGCTCGAAGTTAAAGGACTGGTTCCATCCCGTCTGTCAACTTCGAGTTTCGATACATTTGTCCATCCATCCGATCCTGATATCTCTCCGTTTTTCGTTCCTGTTTCCGTTCGACGCAGTTGACATGTAACCAAATGGTCGTCGACATGTTACTATCCTCGTCGTCGGAAGCGGTGATGCGCCGCGCAAGGGCCCGTCCTCACTCTGGGCCACGGATTCGGATACTTTCCGCACTGCATTCTTTGCGACTCGATCTGATTTTGTGGCCACATACAGCGACAGTTCATCAAATCTAGCTGTTTTATTGGTATCTTTGACCCAGATTAGCACCGAAACCGCAAGTGCAAGGCTTGAGGACCGAGTTTGACTGGTCCCTGGACGTGCATCCAATTTCCAATACGAGTCACTGCCTCAAAGCTTGGTACAATGACTGACATGTTAACCCTGGTCATTCGTTCATCTTTCATTCGGACGTCACAGCGGTATCTTGTTCAGGTGACGGACCAATACGTAGCTAATGTCTGACACCGTACTTTGGCTCTTTGAGATTTATTGTCACGGACGAAGAGGAGCATCTAGGTGATGATCGCGCCAGGTACAATTCATTCGATGCTGCAGGGCCTGAGCAAGGCATCAACGCCCCAGAATCTAGGACAGCCCTCGTCCTGCTCTCGAGTAGTGTTTGGGAATTATTTTTTCTGTAGTGAGATCTTCGTGTTCCGAAAAGGTACAAAACCTGTTTCCCCTCGGGCCATGTATGTATGTAGCGCATTCTCTAACATTTCTTTGATCTCCGCGTGCGATGTAACCTCACTTAATCCGGCCACAACACTAGAGCTATTCAGGGACATTTCTCTCTTTGTTGTTAAACACGTCAACACAGGATATAGGTATGTTTTAAAATGAATCTGCCATGGTCCCGCTGATTGACTCCGTTCCTGCAGTGTTGACCTAAAATAACGATTTGGGACCTCGTTTTTGGCTGAAATATGTGTGCCACAGCGAGCCCGAGCTGCTCGTTTGCTTCTAGATGTCCAACGTACGAAGCGGCGATTTCGCGTGGGGTGTTTCACTGAAGCCTTATAAGTAGGTTTCTATCCAAGCATTTTCGACATCAACAACTCCAATTCAGCCTTCTTTTCCTGCCTTGGTTAACATATCCTTTTCGCGTTAACGTTCTCCTTTTTCTGTAAATGAAGTCCTACATTATCTCGTTTGCCCTCTCCTTCGTCCTTATCTCGACATCACCAACCCACGCTATAATATATGAAAAGGTTTCTGACCTTCCAAAGGACTCCAACTACGACTTCATTGTCGTTGGAGGTGATGCAGTAACATTGATTAGTTTGGAGAATCCGATTGACAATATCCTACAGGTGGCACGGCAGGAAATGTTGTAGCTAATCGACTCACAGAGAACCCCAACTTCAAAGTCCTCGTCATCGAAGCCGGCCCATCGTACGCTACCTTATGTTTCGCAACTTGCAATATGCTGATCAAAGATCTATCAAGCCATGTCGGCGTCCTGGACGCAGAAGTTCCTTTCTTCGCGGCCAATCTTCTCAACACGCAATACGATTGGAACTATACGACGGTTCCCCAAGTTGGTCTTGGTGGGCGGACTGTTGACATTCCTCGAGGCCACATACTCGGAGGAAGTAGTTCAATCAGTATGTCTTTCGTTTCAACTCCCGCATAAATCTCTTACAATTTACTCCGCTCAGACTTTATGATATACACCCGTTCCGCTGTAGAAGATTATGACCGCTGGGCCAACATCACCGGTGACCAGGGATGGTCCTGGCAGAGCCTCAGACCGTATTTTCTGAAGAGCGAGCGACTCACGTCTCCGGCGGATAACCACAACACATCAGGTCAACTGGACCCGTCCATCCACGGTACCAACGGTCTCATCACGACCAGTTTGGATGGATTTCCCGTCCCGATAAACCAGAACATTCTCACTGCCGCAAAACAACTGGGAGGTGACTTCCAATTCAACCTGGACGTCAACTCGGGCAACCCCCTAGGTGTCGGTGAGTGCCTGAATTCTTTCTACTACCAGAGTCTCATTTCTCGTAGGTTGGTTGCAAACCATTGTCGATGGTACGACAGGAGTACGTGGAAGTTCTGCAAACGGTTATTTGGCATCGCAATTCCTCCAACGTCCCAACTTGAACGTCCTCGTGAACGCTGAAGTCTCACGTCTGATCCAAACCAGCAATGGAAGTATTCCCACTTTCCGTGGCGTAGAATTCAGACAAAACGGCGGAAGTTTGTACTCTTAATGATGAGCTACAAAAACAGTTCGTGACAGATGATTTTTCTTTTCCAGGTCAACTCTACCAATATAGCGCCACCAAAGAAATCATCCTTTCTGCAGGAGCGATCGGCTCTCCTCATATCATGCTCAATTCTGGAATAGGTCCCGCCAACGATCTCGAGGCCGTTGGAGTAAAGCCACTTGTCAACCTTTCAGACGTTGGCCAGAATTTTGCCGATCATTCCGTCATGGCTCACCCTTTTATCGTCAATTCCAACAACACGTTCGAGAAGATTCGTGACCCTACGAATGTCCCAGCTGAACTTCGACTCTGGGAGCAGACTCATGGGGGCCCGTTAGTCAACACTATCGCATCTATGCTCGGATTCTTCCGTTTGTCGAAGAACGTCACAATCAAACCTGATTTCTCTGCTGGACCTAACGCACCTCATTTTGAACATCTCTTCGCCGTACGATCCAAATTAACTTTTTAGTTACTTTGTCATCTAATCCAATACTATAGAATGGATTGATCGTGCCGAACAATCTGGTTCCACAGAACGCAAGTTTCTTCAGCATGTCTACAGTTGTCACTTCCCCTGTCTCTCGCGGTACACTCAAGCTCGCGTCTTGTGACCCCTTCGAAGCTCCTCTGATTGATCCAGCACTCCTTAAAGAGGAGAGTGACCGCATTGTCATGCGTGAATCGATCAAGCACGCCCTTGCGTTCACCAAGGCTCCTGTCTGGGACGGATATATCATCGCTCCAAGTGGTGGGCTTGAGAATGCGACAACTGACGAGAAGATAGACGAATATATCTCTGCGGCGGCCAGTACCTTCTTCCACCCCACTTCGACGTTGAGTATGTCTGCAAAGGGCGCCAATGACGGCGTTGTAGATCCAGATCTCAAGGTTAAGAACGTCGTGGGACTCAGAGTCGTTGACGCCTCTGTTTTTGTGAGTTATGTCAACTCGATCGAACAGCTGACTTGAAACCCTTTTCATCATTTTAGCCATTTATCCCCACGAGTCATACATCTTCAACTGTCTATGCCGTTGCTGAAAGAGCTGCCGACATTATCAAGGCGGAATACGGTGCCTCACATAACTGCAGCTGCTATCCTCGGTCTGCCTAACTTCCCACCATCCATCTTCATGAAATATGCCACCTCTTTAGCTTTATCCCACCATTACTTAATAATAATACATGCCACTCATTCACAATGTTGCGTATAATCGGGTCTGGGTCGCCTATGTATCCTATCTTTACGCGAGTTGAGTGGAGTATCTCATAGATTTAGTAGCCCTCAATTGCATCCAGAGGATTTTTTTAGATCCTTTTTGTTTATTAATAACTCTAAAACCCTTCCGAGAGGCGGTACAAGTGCGTGCCGCAGATTAACATTTTCGATTACTCGGGAGGCGAAGGTATCAGGTTTCCCATTTGGGAAGATGAAGAAGGTGAACGTGTCATGTCGTGTTCATCTAACCTCTACCCGATGTCGACCATCAATAATCGCCTGCTGCATTCACCGCAGTCTGATTTTCAAAGGGATCATTGTCAAATAATGTCCAGATGTAATATATTTGACCTCTTATGTTTCTGGTCGACCTATTCCATTCACAATCAAGTGAGAGAAGCCTTTTCAGATTCATAAGATTTTATACGATGCCGTGCAGATCGAGTCTATGCAGGAAAGCCATGGTCCATCCTGGTCGCCAAGAAAGACTCCGATCACCGTTGAGTCAGACGTGGAGGTCGTGCCCCAATCAGCAGAAGATATGCCGGCCGGAGGCCCGGCTCCATTGACGCTTTTCAGTTCCTTGTATCGATCATTGTAGCTTCGAGTATTTCAGATAACGCCCGATCTTTTCGATACACTTGTCCCCACAAGTAAGCCGCTTTTCCGGTCGTAACGCCATCACCACTAATTCTTGTGTAGCAGGCGCGATATATAATTACAAGCCTCCAATTTTACAGAAGCCCATGCGATCGATTGATCAGTCCAAAGGGTTCGCTGACCAAAGCCATGAGTACGGTCATATTGCACACACATACTTATGAGTTAGACTATTGGCACAAAACGATAGCATGCTTTCAATCGCTTCGAACCCTCGCCTAAAGCTCTTCCATATAAGGTTCTGAAGGGCGTCGGAGCAGTGTCAATAAAATTTACGAATAATAGCGCAAAATACACACAATTCTAGAACATGAGCAGGATGTGTAAGACGAGGCTTGAAGACGATCCTGGAATGACTACGGTGCCCTGCTCACCACCGATACTCTCCCAAGCAACGTTGAGTTTAATACACGCCTGCCACTTAGGAGTCATCCTCCAATCTCGCCTCGATATGTTGTTCAGATCTCGAGGTATTTACAGTTGCTGAAGCGCCGCTCTGTTGGACATGGGTTTTAAAGTCACGCACCACACACAAAAAAGCACCAAACGTACCTGTCGCAACTTGGCTAAATGTATCTTTAGAGTTTCCGAGTAGTTCTCAAATCCGAGCGTCGTCATCGCATACAAGATATCTTCGCCGCCAATTGTTTTCCTCTTCTCAAGTTGACATTTCTCTGCCGCCTCCGAGGTGATGAACGAGATGAACTCTGAAACGCATTCCTGCACACATTCCTTAGCGTCTTTTGCTATTTTTGCTGTTGATGGTACAGAAGCCTTCATTATGCGAGATACATTTGCTATCTATGTATTGCCGCACAAATCAGGCACGATTTTTAAAACACCGAATGGGACTCACAGGGAGGAAACGGTCTTGTTCCCTGTACTCGCCCACCTCCTGCTCTGTAATTGGTGCAGGTTCCGGCGTTTCTTGTGCCGCGGCAACAATGCTCGAGCCGTCATTGTGTGCCGGTATAATGGGCTGCAGTTCAGCCATGGTTACCAAGGGCGAACGAGAGCTGCTGTTGTGATGAACAAGTTTGTCGTGGTCAATGGCTTCAGAGCGCCACAAGTGAGCTAGAAGGGCCGCCGAGGCGAACAAACTATCGCCCAAGTATCGCGCGGAGTGGTCAAAAGGATGCTGGATAAATGTAACTTTGTTGAAAGAAGGTGTGAGAAATATCTGTATTTGTGATTGCCTGTGCCTGGTTTGCCGCGCCAGGCCGGATGCTCAGAAAACATGGACGTTGACCTGAAGACTTAAAGTCTTGAAACTCTGTCATAGCGAATATAACAACAGATATAGAATGTCTAATTAGAAAAAACGGTATGCTATTGGCTATACGGCTTGCTTCGGAACTGATACATCAACTTCATGCTACAGTAATAATTATTGCACATTAACTCAAAGTAATCCTAGATCTCATGATCAGAATGTCCATGTCGATGTCGTAAAAGAAGTAAAGTTCTAGAAGGATGTCTAGCAGCCAGCTGGAACGTCAGTGTTATCGACAAAATCTGGGCCAGCGTTGACGCCAAGGCCACGGCTGGCAAAAGCATTGTACAGGGTGCATTTGTTAGCACCGTTGTAACGATTCTCATCAGCTTGGATCCAGGCGTCGCGGGCAGAAACGACTATGGAAGGTATCATAAGTTAAAAGTAAGAGTTTTGCGCAAAATTTACGTACAGGTTGGGTTGCAAGGCTGTAGAGGAAGAGCATCGAGAAACAGGTGCATAAAGACAACATTTCCTTCCATGGTATCGGGATTGGTCAAAGCCTCCGAAGAAAAACCACGTTTCGATACGAGGGCAGCGTAAACGTTATGAAGCATGTTTGCCCAGACCTCGCCAATGGCTATAGGAAAAGGAGGGACAAGTTAAATTGACGCTGATCATTGGAGTAGCGCTGGAAACGTACCATGGACTTCATCAATCTTAGCGAGGTTAGAATATCTCAAAGGGTTGACTTTCCTAATAGCAGACGTCAGACCCTAATTTCTCGTACGGTACACGTTAGATCACTTACGGGTCAGTGGAATAAGGATAAGTACGAATTCCTTTCGGATTATCGACGACATATTGGCCCATGACAAAGTCTTTCACCTTTTCCGATTTCTGGTGCACCCAGCTTGAGGATAGAAACATTAACGAAGAATGCACATTTACAGATTGAAAAACGTACTTAGCCATCGCATCGGACCATCCCTCACCCATTCCTCCGGCTTCCAGAGTTTGAAGGCAACGACCAGTTCCTCCACCAGTCATACGATTTGTCACACCATGCGTTAGTTCGTGAACGACGATATCGTTTTCCATTGCGCCATCGCGTCGCGGATCCGTGATATTCCAGATAAACATCCTACATATCCCGAATTGACCACTTTAACGTAGCATTAGCAAACTTCCAACTATAATATAGCAAAATATATACATACTCAGGAGGCGTGGCAAAATTCGCATTATTGACTCCACTTCCATCCTGAACAGACATCAAAACGAAGTCGTCGTCCTTTCCACCCTTTCCAAAATTATTTCCTTGAAAATTGAACGCCTTCTCGGTGAACCCATATCGGTACGTAAAGTCATGGACAGTATTGGCGATGTAGAAAGCGTTTACAGTCGCAGCATCAATATTAGACGCGACTCTGGGGTCTAGCGAGTCATTGTATTTCACGTCAAACACAAGGCCGTCCGAAGTTTCGTTAGCTATCTCAACTGATTGACGATATACGAAGGCGGCGACATTATTTCCACTGACATACGTCAGGAAGATTTCTCAGTGAAGCTCGCAAAAGATATTTACCTTGTGTCAGTGGAATTTAACTCGCCATCACTATGCCATCCAAAGGGTGAGGCAAGTGAATCCTGGGGATCGGTCAAGGTCTCTTGACCCTCAGTCAAGAGTTCTTTATGAATCGGAAGGACGTGATACTGGCGGACTCTAAGCCATCACAACAAGGAAGCTCTACAATTACTCACCGAAGCATGAGCAACAAAGTCTGTTACGGAAAGAATTTCTCCAGTATGGGCACACGCGAATGCCTCGTACCATTTTCCATTCGTCTCGTTACGAACCTGAACCACATGTGTAAGTGCGACAGACTCGTCCTCCCGTACTAGGTATTCAAGGCTCGTCGGATGGTCATTGTACGTTGCTTCTAAAGCGGACTCGATGTTGGGGATAACGGAATCAACGGTCAGAGACGGTGTTGATGGTGCGATGTTGTCTGTTCCATGATGAGTTGAAATCATGTCAATGAAGGACAATACGTACTGGCATTGACAAAAGAAGAACCAAATGCGACAACCTTTCCGCTTGTCCAGGCGATGTTGGCAACGGCATTGGAAAATGGGATGCCCTCCTGTAGTCGTGTTAAATTGCAGACACTACGAGCACGACGCGTTACTTACGTGGTATTGTTTGACATAGGCAAACTTCTGATCGACTCCAGTGAAGCCTGACCGATAGCCGACTTGCGAGGCATTAACCCCAAGGTGAGATTGTATGAAAGCGATTGCGGAGTCATTGAGGGCAGGTGTCGCCGATACTAGATCATTTTGAAACCTTTCAGGGACTGGAGACTCAATGCCATCCTTTCCGAATGTCTAGAATAGGTCTGATCAGCCTTGAGTTTCAAGAAAGTAGGACGACCGACCTTAAAAGTGGACTTTGGGTGGAAAGCCTTGACCTGTAATGAGCGTCCAATATGTCGGACACGGTGGGTCGCATGCCTAGCATGGACCGGCCACGGGGCTGCGTGAACGAGAGATGCATAGAACATAAATATCGAGAGAAAGAGGATCTGGGCAGCTGCCATTACCAGAATGGCAGGAGTTAGGGAACGACGAAGAAAAGCGTAAAATATGCAAAAGCGTTAGCGAAATAATCTCAAAGAAAGCAACCAGGATGCCATTGAACTAAAAGATGTCGGCTAAGAAGGGGTCCATACGGAAATAACTCCTGAATAAGGCCAAGACAGTTCCTTTCACGGTTGCCAGGTTGACTGGACAATAGCATTTATCAGCGGCCTAACACAAGGCTGCAGAAGTTATTTGGCCTGGTTCATAATACCCCAGGAGCTTTTTGTACTCGAACACTTCTGTCCGTGTGACTAACATTATTCAGACTATTCATCGATTATATTGGGTTGAATCTCGACATTGCATATTCTAGTCATGGAAATCATCAGCCTATTGTCATAAGTAACCGATTTAGTAAATATCACCATCAAGAACAATGGGAGGCGCCAAGGTCCTTTCATTAATCTTCTATAGCTTCAGACTCCTGAGAATCTGTTCCTCGGCTGTCATTAAACACAATAGAGAGTCTTTTTGTTGCTACTGGAGGCCATGATGGCAATTATACAAGACTTCCAAAGGAATACCAGATTTTTGAAGGGATCAGTCCACGTCAACCGTCAGAGCGAAATGGAGAATACTTATGTAAGTTATATGGCAATCTATATATGGAAGCAATCCGGAAAATAATGATTAATTTTGAAAATCCAGCTGACAGTCCCCTCGCCACCTTTTGGACTCTCCTCACCAGCAATCTTCTTTAAGAAGTTCAGACGTGTTGCTTCCATCGATCTTGTGTCTCCTTTACAACTCATATTGTCTTTTCTCTCCTATCGAACGGCATCGTGTACGCAGACCGTCTCATAATGATCTGATGAATTTCCTCATCTTTGGTGAAGAGCTATTGATATGGACGACGAAACGGCGGAAATTGAGCTTGTGGGTAGTGTAGCCTCATATTTCTCTGACTCCTCGTCGTTGTAGTTGGAGCAAAACCTGAATAAAACGCGCCAGATGTCCCAACGCATGATATGTTCGTGTCTAGGAAGG
>JABCKQ010000125.1:0-18927 GCA_018857305.1 Termitomyces sp. T159_Od127 | reverse complement strand
GTGATATAATGATATGATTTAACATGGACCGTTTGTCTGAAGCTATGTTATGTTATCCTACCTATCGCTAATCTATCTGGTTCATTAGTACTTTTTGGTCTACTCAGCACTGGTAGAGAAGTAGTGGTGGTGTGATGATTCTCACGTTGGGTGCACTGAAGTAAGGAAACCATGAGCGGTTTTCTCTTTTGTACCCAGATTCCCATGGGTCGTGCTTCTGAGACTGCTTCAATGATTCTGACAAGCGCTGAGAATTGTCAGATAATTCCGCAGAACTCGGAGAATCATCCTGTTTCCTTTGGAAAAACCACACCTCGAGGCGAACCATGTGGTTGTATATCTCAGTCGCTTCTGAGAATGTCATATCCAAAACAATCCAAACATGATGATCTTATATCGATCTGTGTGGTGGTTGCTATGTGCTATGGGTGTATATGTGCGATGGTTGTTAACGCGTAGCACATTTGGAAGGACACCGCGGCTAAGAACTAGGTTTCCAGAGGTTTCAAACGAGAGATAATCCTATTGGCTGAACCGATGGGCCTTTTGGTACGTACAAGGAAACATAGGACACCGCTTTCTCCATAGTGGTTACGTACAGGAGCGCTAGGAATCCAGGCTCAAGTACACTGAGTTCTTGCTGTGTAATGATCTACAATTGAGATACATATCTAAACCCGCTGCTTCTCCCGTGCTTGTGGCTGCGATCTCCATTTCTTGTTCTCGTCAGCATTTCGACTTCACTGTGCAGTCAGAAATCTACTTTAAGCAAGTAGTATAAGTCCACAGGAACAATAGAAACGACACGATTCGCTGAATACTGTAACCACCAAGTGGCATATCGCTGGGCAGTCCCGTGTCTAGTTTGTATTGAAAGGTATGTTTCTGAATAATCATGCCCGCCTCTTGCACCAAGTGTTCAGCTATTTCTTTCGAAAAGGCTTCTTGCGACCATGATGAACAATCCTATGATGCTCGCGGGAGACAAGCGGATAGTTCCGGGACCGAACGGCGTGAATTTGAAGACGTCGCGCTCGCTGATTATATCGCCGGACTTGGATGCGCTGCTGGAGTACGACGAGAAGATACGTAGATTGAACTCGCCAGTATCGCCAACACCGCCTCAGCAGCCGCTGTCTGCGCCGACAGTCGGTCTTCCGCCTCCGCCGCGACGGATTTGTCGCAAGCCCACATCACCGACGTCACCGATAGTGGAAAGCCCGCTTGTCAAAGAGAGCTCTCGGCGGTTGGAGTGTGAGAATCCATACATCAATCCGGCACCGGTGTTCGAGTTCAGAGACGTGCTGGAGCCTGGAGCACATGGAACGCCGACAATCGAAGTATGGTCGGCTAGTGAAGAACCGTGCTCCGTCGCCGTCAGAGATGTACAGAAAGCATCTAAACCACCACAGGATCCGAAAGAGCGGGTTGGGATGGTGGCTAGCACTAGTAATAGCGCGTCGCTGTTCAACGATGCCGATGAAAAAGTTGAATACAAGACTCGGCAGTTAAACACTAGTCCGACGCAGAGATCGAACTTACGAGAGCGGGCACGGGCGAAAGGAAAGCTGCCGAAACTGGAAGAAACGGTGCCTCTGCCAGGTATAATGAATTAAATAGGTGTACTTGATTAAATGCTGACAGTTCACAGGTAGCAACGATAATTTAATGGACATTCGAAGACATCCGACAGACAGCGCAGACGACCTCGACATCTCTCGACGACAACGACCTTTCATTTCCCGCAGGCGTCCGTCACGACAAGGGTCGTCGTCGTCGTCGAGTCGTTCTTCTACTTCAACCTACGAGCCTGCGTCCACGATTGACACTCGCATAAGCATCTCGAGCACCATGTACCCGACATCCCCGAGCATTTTTGTTGATGAACCACTAGCCATAGGTCCTCCGGACAACTCGTCGCTCTACTCTGATTACTTTGACCGCCATTCGTTTATCGACGTTGTCACTCCTGCTGCTGCTGAATTTACGCTCCCTCCGTCTCCGCCCCGTACTTCCGATGCTAAGCCTACGCTACCGGATGTTGACTCAGCTGCCAAATATATTCGTCCACTGTCGCCAGCGACAAACTTTCTCGAACTTGACGAACGCAGTGGCCTTATTAGACAGAATCGCAAACTCGCGAGAGTTTTTGGCAAACCGCCTGGCCCAAACATGATCCCTTTTCAAAACAAGTCTCCTGCCCTGCACTTGATAGCCGGCCGTGCTCCACTTACTGAGGACACAATTACGCACCGTAGTGTCTGGCTTCCTGCGTCCGATATAGTCGACACACGGAGTCACTCGGTACCCCTGAGTGTGCGCGATGATTTTCTTTTCGATCACCATGACGCAAAAAAAATTTCTCATCCATTTGATGGAATTGCTTCCTCGATGTCCTTCATTGATCTGTCAGATGATCTCGGTTCGGCTGGGGCCGCACCGACCCGAGGCCGTCTCCGGCGCCCTTCTCCCTCTTTAATTGAGTCCGTCTTCCCAGAGGAACGAGCAGACGAGGCCCGCAGGCGTAAACGAGAAAAGCTAGCCAGACTACACCGCTTCCTTGGCTCTCGTGTTCCCACAAATCTCGTCCTAGGCCTTGATACAGCAGACCCTGATCTTCCTCCACTTAACCCCACCATGTCTGTCGTTCCTGAATCAAGAAAAGATTGGCTTCGACGCCGCCGCAGTAGCTCGGCCGCTGCTTACAGGTCGACGTGGTCAGACGAGATAGACAGAGTTAAAGAAGACCTGAACAGTACAGAGAAGGCTATCAATGTTCGGCGGGCTCAAAAGATGGAAAAGGTATGTTCTGTGCAGTATTGAATCGAGCTATTCCCTGATTCACATGCACGCAAAGGTCTTTGGTGTCGCACCACCACAGACACTGTACCACACAAGACGCTCGCCTTCGCCTTCAGTGATCAATGCCGCTGCCATCATCGGACAGCAAAACTCGATATCAGGCTGGACGTCACCTGGTGAAAGTCAGCTTCCTGTCATTGGCCTTCGTAACGTCAATCGTACCTCGTACTCCAAGAAGAAAAGCCACGATCGGCCAGGGACGTCAGAATCTGACAGGACGCTGTTGCCTAGGCGCCGCGACAGCTCGAAAGAGCCGGACCTTCGCAAAAGGACGTCGGCTGTCTACACGCATTATCAAGACTCTCTCAATTCGCTCAACGATATCATCGATCGAGTATGTGTACCCACCTACTTTCTTTCCCTGGAAATTTCTGAACAATGTATGTTGTTGTAGGATGACAAAGAATCCCTAGCAGAGCTGCACGAGTACCTTAACTTGGGCGATATGTCTGTGCCTCCGCCTCTTCAAGCCTCCCCACGCAGCCCCCAAGCGAGTGATAGACGTCTTTCGAATGCCTCGATTAAATCGGAGCGTCGTCATTCGTTACCTGCCCGAACCTCAATCTCATCGGAATACACCATCACTACACCACGTCCAGATGTGACGGACTTTCAGATGCGCAGGAGGCGCGCAGCGAAACTCACACAGTTTTTCGGAGTGAATTATAGGGAACTTATCAAGGATGTGTTGGAGAGTATTGAGAGTGGTTTGGAGCATGAGAGGAATCATGGAACGCTTAAGCCAGAGGAGGTCGAAGTGAGTCCTTCTCTGTATCAGGACGGGGGTTTGGTACTGATTCTACCTTTTTCCTCTTTGCAGGACTTGCTGGCACGTCTGAGAAATCTCCGGACGAAACGTACTAGGTTTTAAACGAGTTTGGAATATTGTATATCATCCATTCTATCCATTCACCACTCACAGGTAGACCCTTCTGTCCTTGTTATATTGCAGTCGGATGGGATTCATGCATACCTTGACCTTGATATCCTGGACACCCTTTACGGCCAACCTACACACATGTATATCCTTCATATTGTATCTTGATATCTCTTCCATCGATGCCACATGCTGATAACGAAATCTCGCGATGATCTATATTTCCACTGAGGGATTTGTCACAAGTCGTGGCTCATGACATCATTGACACAGATAACTATAGCTACAAACGCACTCTCAAATACAAAAATGACTTTGATGATTTGACAAAATGTTAATCCATAACTTTGTTGCTACATCAGCGCTTATTGCTACGAGCCCTCAGCCGCAGACATGTCCCCTCAAAGCTGCGGTCACGCCCTGCTTACTCATCCCAATTCCTCATGTCCACCGCGTCGCCGACGTCCGACGATGAATTCTCCGCATACAACTTTTCCGAATTCACAGAAGAGGATTTACAGCGTATCGATGCAGACGTGGCGCGTATATCACAGGGAGGTCCTCAGATCACTATACAAGTCGAAGCTCCTCAAGCTGGGGGAAGCACCATAATGTCTCATACCCTTGACGTATCAAAGTCGCGTGGTAATGGGAAGCAAAGGGCTAATCTGGACTCTTTGAGCCCGATGGTAAGGTATCGGCAGCACGGGGTGTTGAGCGTGATGGACCTCGCGTCGTTGGCCTGGTGAGCACGTTTACTTGTTGACTTCCTCCATTCACGCTCAATTTGGGGACTTTTGCAGGTGCGAGGTACAATTCGATTACGGATTGCGTCAGCGGCGGCACATGCCTATCGCGCAGCGACCTCAGTCGTTCATATCTGCGCAGGGGAAGGAGATATCCGTCTCGAAGAAGGTAGCGGCAAAGAATGATGTGAGGACCAAACAAGGGGCGGTACGTCATATTCTCACATCACCTCTGGGTCGATATTAATATCGAAGTTTGTCCCTAGGCGTTGCATAAGGTATTAGAGCGAGAGGTTAAAGCGGAAGAGATGCCGGTCGAGATATCGTCAAAGGAGGAACAGTGGGCTTTGCGGTGTGAACTTTCTTCTTGTGTTGTGCTCTGGCTTATTCTCTCGCGAAAGTCTTGTAAACATGCTTGCTAGTCTGCACGGTATATTGCTCGAGGGTTATACGGTGAGCCAGTACTGTATACGACTGTGCACACTTGATGAAGGATTCAAGCGTGAAGTTCCCGTCTTTGGAATTCTGCAGGGCGAAGTCGTGGTTGGAATCATCGTAAGCAGTGTCAAGACCTTGACTATCACCCAAGGACAATATATATTTAGGACGAAGTTGTACTGAAAACTGAGTCGCCAACTACGCCACAGAAGCGACCGTCTTCCTCTCCACCGAGGTCCAAATCAAAGAAATCGCGTCGATCATCTCCTTCGTCATGTTCCCAACATCTGGTGACTGAGTACTTCATGAACATAACTCCTACAGTCCCACCTGTGCAAGTCGTTCTCATGCCCCCTACTCCGCCAGAAAGTGGAATTACGAAGCTTTTGACCTCGGAGAAGTCATCGCCGACGCTGACTTCCCCTCCGGGAAGACTTCTTCACTTATTAGACACAAAAACGCGGGGAACGAATTCTCTGCCTGCAGACAGAGACACTCTCCCTTCGCGAATACAACTCATGATATACCACCGACTTCTTAGGGAATTGACCTCCCTTTCTCCTCCCTTCGATTTTGCAGCCATGTGGCAGCGAGTTGGTGCGGATCCCGTTAAAACTTTGTCTACAAAGTTCTTGAAACAGGCGGGACTGCTCGAGGAAACCGACACACGGAATACTTCCTGTTTGAACGACCTCTCGAATGTATATGTTGAGATGGTACAAAAACTTGATATTGCAGGCGTGGACACGAAACTGGAACTTGTATATCGCTCTCGTCAAAGTAACAAAAACCAACGCACAAATGGACGGCATAGCAAGAAACGAAGCATTAGCCCTGTTGTTTCTCAGGAAGAGCGCGACCTCGCGAAAGCTATCGAGGCCAGTTTGATTGATGTTCGTGCCTCAGAAGAACCTGCTGTTCAAGTTAACTCCGGAGACAACACTTCACAGCTAAACCCTGTAAAAAGTGTAGATGCACCTTCAGACGCTGTAACACCGACAGCTGGTCTCAAGAAGTCCTTAAAACATTTGACTGTCAAAGATAGTGACTCTGAGGGCAAGTTTTTACTGCATAGTATTTTCAATTTTGTCAACACGTTCAGGCAGAAAAATCGAGAAATCCTCCAGGTCCTGCTTCATTGAACGAATCTTCGGACACAGAAGTGAAATCACCCAAGCACAGTCTTAGGCCTATTGGTATTAAATCATTTGATTACGACGAAGAGATGTTGGATCGTCATATCGCAGACGTGCTGAGATGGTGGCATGGTGATCGGAATCCACAGGGTGTATCTTTGGAAGACTCTTGGAGATGCCGGTAGGCTGTTTTTCTCATACCATCCTGGACTGAACAGCCCTGATCCTTGATATTCAGTACATGCGAGTACGAAAGCAACTGCGAATGGCGCGAGCAAAAAGCATTCGAAACGCTTGCGCTTCGCGAACCATCATCCAATCATCGGTGAGACCTGAGAGGCGCGACGTGCCTCCCTCAAGGAATTGTGATGTATGATGGTTTCTGGAAAATATTACAGAGACCAGATCGATATTTTTCTGGAAAGTAGCCTGATAGTGGCGTTGCGAGTCCGATCTTTGCGTATATACTGTCCACTATTACTAGTGTATGTTGTATCTGGCATGATGACCGTGATGGATTAATAAGGACCTCACGTAAAAAAACGTCCTGTATCATCTACACGTAAGTTCAAAGAATGACCAAATCCCCTGTACAGGCATGACACCAAAAAACATGTGAATCGTCCATGAACTGCGGTCTATGTGCAGTATATCCCACCCGTGAGCCCGCTCGTGAATGTGTATGTGAATGAGAGGAGCCAGGGCGTGACCCCTCAGCGGACTGTACAGGTGAAAGGGCCCGCGTCGAAGAGGCACGTGAGGAAGGCCGCGAAATAGTCACCCCCACCTCACTATCAATGCGCGCTTTTAGCATGCTTAAGCTGACCAGACGCTTATGGCGCGTTTCCGCAGACATATTCTGGTCAAATATCGAGCGAACAAGAGATGGATGTCCTGCGGTATTCGCGGGACGATTTGAGCCAAACGACGAGCGTCGTAGATCAGAATTGCGGCTGGCTGGGCGCAAGCCACTTCGAGCAGGGGAATAAGAGCGTGGACCGAGACGAGACAAGGGTCGAGAACGAGAGAGCTGGTCCTCGAGAGCACTGATATGCTTCTGAAGGGAGTGGACATGAGCATTCGCGTCGAATACAGAGTTCTCAAGAGCGCGAATTTGTGAATGAGCAGCAGATAATTCGAGAGCATGTTGCTGACGAAGCGAATCAAAGATCTCCTCGTCGACTGAGTATTGGCCGTTCGCCACTACAGGCGAACCGACCTTTTCACGTAGGTGAAGAATCTCTTCTTCGCGCGCATTGAGGTCAGCCCGGAGAGCTTCAATCTCGTTCCGAGCATTTTCTAGAAAGTTCCTGTCCTCGTCCTACAATTATGATTCTGGCTCACTGAGGTGAACACGGTGCAAGGCATGTATAACTCACCTGAGCCCTGTGAACAACTTCTAGCTTTCCCTGAAGAGCAAGTATCTCTTCTGCTTGAATGTTCGACGACAGAGTGAGCTTTTCAAGCTCTTTGATGCGATAATCCATCTCTTGATGATGACTGGAACGTTCTGCTTCAAGGTTTCGCAAGCTGGAATTCGCTTCGTCAAGGTTTTCTTGTAGTTCAGCGCACGCCTTTTGCAATTCAGATGAATCTGACAGAGCCAATGCTCTTTCTTGTTCATGCTGTACATCACGATTTTCCAGTTGTTTCGCCAATTGTCCTTTCTCCTCTGTCGCCCTTTCAAGCTTTTCCGTGAGAAGAGATACACTATCTGCGCTGTTTCGGAGCTCTAGTTGTAAAGCACTGATAGTTTCAGTCAACTCCAGCTTCTCGCCAGTCAGTTCCACAATTTTGGGGCGCATCTCGTCCAAAGCACGCATAAGAGCAGTACCCTCCCCTTGGAGATCCTTCTGTGTCTTTTCTGCATCCTCAGCACGACGAATGGCAGACTTGAGTTGATTTTGGGCTGTTTGAAGTTGCCGCGTATTGGAAGCGATAGTTGCTGCAGCGACAACCAACTGCTCTCGAGATTCTCCGATGGCCTTTTGCGTAGTCCGTTCCTGACTCTCAAGGTTGGATTTTTCTTGAGCAAGAGTGGATCTTTCAGAATCGACAGAAACTAAATGATCAAGTGTATCTTTAAGTTCAGCTTGGAGTTGTGAAACTTTTGCCTCAAGCTTTGAAGTCGTATTCAGATATTGTTGACGCTGTTCATCAATGCCATCCCGTTCCACTTTCAACGTACCATGCGCCTACGACGTCTTGTTATGGACTTGTGTCGTCTTATAAAGAGAATTTTACTTGCCTGCTTTAGCTTTGATAACTGGATCTCAAGCTCGTCTGCACGATCTTGAGTATTTTTCAAAGAGCTTTCCAGCCGTTCAGCTCGGTCATCGCTTTGAATCTGTTCCTCCAATTCGCGGATTCGACGTTGGTGGTGTTCAGCTTCTTTCCTCGATTCATTCAATGATGACGTTGTTATTTGAAGTTCCCGTTCCTATAAGTCTTCATGTCAGCTTACTAGATTTAGTGGGGCCCTTGTTTACAACATACAGTCTCTCGATGGCGCTCAGTTAGTTCCTTCTCTTTAGAATGCAGAATCGTAATCGTCTTGTCTGATTCCTCTTGTCGAACCTGGAGACCTTCCAGTTCCGTTTGAAGTACGTTTGTACGGGTACGTTCAACATCTAGATCATGTTCTAATGTTTCCGACTCTTTCATGAAACTTAATAAATCCATTGTAACTGAATTTTAGAGGGGAAACTCACTGTACTCGAAAGCTTCCAGTCGCTTCATCACTTCAGACGCTAGTGTTGACTTTTCCGACACGAGAAGAGATATGGTTTGTTGTTCATTGCGAATCGCCTGCTCTTTCTCAACCTCCAGATTGCGGAGTTTCTCCTCGAGTCCCTCAGCTCGGCTACGTTGTTCCTCAAGTTGGGCTTTAGACACCTCGGACGCTATTTGAAACTTAGTTTTCCGTTGACCTGAGGCAGACACTAGCCCACCTGTCTTGTAATCCCGTAGACGTTCCACTTCAGTAGACAATGACACACGTTCCCGCTCCAAGTTGACAAGCTGCATCTTCTGCTTTTCCAGGGCAGACTCTGTCTCGCGAGATTCTGCCGCGGGGTTCAGCAAAGTGAGTAGAAGGGTAAAGATACTAGTACTTACTCAATTCCAACACTCGCAAACGCTCTACCTCAGCTGAAAGCGACGTGCATTCTGATCGCAAAGTGTTGACCTGTTCATCAAGTTGTGTCTGCTGGTTTTTCAAAGATGACTCTATATCACAAAGTTTTGAGAAATTTTGGTATCAGCAAATTGACGAAGGGACATAGAAAAATGGTACTCGCTTGACTCAGATGCTCGTAGACGTTCGACCTCAGTCAAAAGCGACGCGTTTTCTGCCTTGAGAGCATTGATCTTGTAGAACGACGAATCCTTATTGTTGTTCGGAGGATTTGCAGAAGTATATGGTGGAGATGCCGCGACAGGTGGTGAAGCAACGATGGATGGTGTAGATTGGGACGAGACCACAGACGGGGATGTGATCCGTGGAGGTGGTGTGGGAGCTCGATGTAGTTCAGCTATCCAAGAGGAATCCGAATCACCCTTGGCAAACCTGACGAGGACAAGAAGGTTGAATTGAACAGTTTCACGATTAGTTATGCACGCCCATTCGGACACTCAGCATATAGATGCACCTACACGTCACTAATGTCCCTGTTATCTTGCTTGGATTCCTGAGGAGTAGGAGATAGCGTTCTGGACGGGCTTATAGGTGATGCCACACTAGAATTTGTAGTTGCAGCTTCGTTTGCCTTTTCGCGCTGGCGTTTCTTCAGCTGTGTCAAACGAGCTCATAAGCTCAAAACTGTCCATTTTACAACAGGGACACTGGACAGACCATAGCCCTAGCCCTGGCTGCTTTAGCAGCACGGTCGGCGTCCGACATTTCGAGCAGAGGTTGAATCGATTTCGACGTCAAGTCAACTATAAATGGTAATACATAGAAGTAATGAGGTCAATCGCAGGGCTGGTAACATTTTTCACGTGTTCTCACAACCTGTAATGAATGGTTCCAAAGTTATAGAATAGAATTGCTACTATATAGAAGACCAGGAGAGATATCAAAAGCAGAAAAGAGTATACGCAGTAATCGTAGCGAGTTTGGAAACCAGCTACAGGACAGGTCTGCGGTGCTACGAAACAGTAAGAACCGACTCGAGACCTCCACATCCAGGGTGGTTCGCGAGTAAGTAGTGACGTTGTCAGGAGGGGTAACAGATAGCCCAGCGATAATTAGCAAATAATCTCTGTCCAAGAACGCATAGGCTTGTTAAGAGGATATGGTATATATGAGAAACGTTGATACTGTACTCCGCGGAATGAGGAAATCAAGCCCAAACCTATTGAGTTGGTCCCTTCAGTTACAATTGAAAGACGTATATAGATGGAAGAACTTGCCCTGAGTGTGCTATCCCAACTGCCCGTGCAAAGAGCCATGCCATCTGCACTAACACCCAGGCAACTAACTCTATTTTCATGACCAGTGAGAACACCAACACGTTCTCCCTTCAAAGTATCCCAGACGTTGCATGTCCAATCATCGTAGCCACCAAACAAGATACGGCCAGAGATAGAAAATGCGACAGATGTGATACCGCAAAGAATGTTGTCATGTGTGTACGTATTCAATTCACGGTCGGCGCGAATATCGAACAAGCGACAAGACGCATCATCTGAGCCTGTCGCGAAAGCGTCGCCATTGGGGAAGAACCTGCAGAAGCAGATAAAAAACTTAACAGATCAATGGATCACATGACATACTGCACTGCGTTGATGTCAGATTCGTGGCCAGCGAACGTTTGAGTTGCACGACCAGTTCGAATGTCCCAGAGTTTCGCTGTTGCATCGCAAGCACCGGAAACAAAAACGTTCTGGTTGGGACCAAGCGACAGGCTGTGTGGTAGATCAGTTGACTAGTCACTAACAATTACCAATATTACCCACCTCATCACATCACCAGTATGGTCATTAAACTCAACCACTCTAACACCAGCTTCAATGTCCCAAAGCATACACGTCATGTCGCCCGAACTTGTCACGATTTGTCGGTCAGTGAGGAAACGGCAGCACGATAGGTAACCGGAGTGCGCGCTCAATTCACGAGCTCCTCTGGCACTTGTACCATCTTTATTGTTCAAATTGTAAATAGAACAAATGTTGTCCAGACCACCGCATGCAACGAAGTTGCCAGACGGCGAGTAAGCGCATGTCATTACCCAGCTGGATCGGAGGGGAATGGCATGGACTTTGTTGGTCGTGTAGGCGTCCCAGACAATGAGTTTGCCATCTTGTGAAGCAGACACTAGATGCCTCCGGTCTGTTGCCCAGTGCATAGCGTAAATCTTAGCGAGATGGCCACGAAGAGCGCGCCGTGGTCGCATAACAACACGGGGAAGAGCATCAACCTCGGCGGCCATTGCTCTCACTAGTCGACGACCTTATCAGAGTTAGAAGCCCATGATGCAAAAATGAGCTCACAGCTTGTATCTGCTGACGATTCCTTCTTTGCGCGGATTTTTTCTTTCAAACTCTCCGCCTCTCTGCGGGCAGCTGCAATCCGCTCTTGTATATCACCTTGGTTTTGGGCCATGTTTGAGCTTCAGGACGAGTGGAAGAAGATCTTTGTAGTATATACAAGGTCAGTCCTTCTTCGCGACGGACTTGAGACTGCACACGCACAGTTGCTAACAGTAATATCAAAGACAGCAATGATTGGAAGTACTAGCACGCCAACCAAAACAGGCTGGTTAGAAAGGCAAAGATGGAAAACAACACAGCTGTTGGCAAAAGGTTGTTGGGGACGAGAATGAGAGCGCCAATGGGATGGAACTGAACAGTGGGAGAGTTTGGTGGACAGCTTGTCTGGGTGTTGATGGAAATGATCTTGCCATTTGCTGACGACACCCGCAAATTGCCGCTTAGATGCTGACTCCGACCTTCTCGACAGTCTTCTTGACCTTCGTCGAGGACTCCTACTTCGTGATTTGAACGTTCACGTTTTCTACCGCATGGCCTACATACAGCTATCATGAACGCTTGAATCGTCGCCCGATGATATACCTCTCAAACTTACACAGCGACGTTGCCTGATGCCATCTGACAGAGAATTGTATTGGATATGGATAGACCTCACATGACTGCTACCCTGCGCACCATTACGGCCGTATCATACGGCTCCTTGATATGTCGTTAAGTATCGATTCAAGATTAGCCGCGCCTCTCAATGGCTGCATGTCTGGAATCTGCCTTATCATTTTGTGGAAATTCCCTGTGCCATTAAAATCAACACCATTATCTGAAGTTCATTTGTTGATTGATGATGATCCCAATCATGGGTGGATCGTTCTCAACACTGTGGTTTGGCCCTTGCCCTTTGGGCGCTCCAATTTTGTAACGATTGCCGCCCTATGATACCCCTTAGCCCTGACTATTGACGACTCCCAACACAGCGCGACATGATACTCTCCGAGCCTCGTTACTCAAGAGCACCCTTGTTGAGGTTGTGCTTGTGTCCACATTACAGTCATATCAGGTGCCGTGGCGCAGACGAGTTCGGGTACTCTTTGTGTTCATACTAATCCTAGTCATACTACAGCCTGTTTCTTGCTTGTTCATTCCTTGCCAGCCGCGGAATATGATGTCTATTGCTCCGTTTTCGATGTAGAATGTATTGCGCATATAGTCTCAGCCAAAGATACACTCTCAAAGCGAATTTTCTGCCTTTCCCACCTAGATAGTATCTTGGAACACTCACATGCCAAAAAATTCTAGGCCGTAGAGTTGTCCGATGTGTCCTGAATGTGGATCATGTCGTTGATCCCTTCACAAGGTTTACCGCGGCACATACATTGCTGGGCGCCTCATTTTCCCTCCATTTCCATTTCCTGTAAGCGTTGACTGAATGTGGTTGTCACATATAGGTTGTCACATGTCGAGAAAATCCGAACCAGTTCTGCTGTTTACAGACCATCGATTACGTATGGTATGGAGTTTTCGTGTACCACAACCTACGGTTATTTTGCTCAAATGGAATGGTGAGAGAAAAGGCTTGAAGGCCACGTTGAAACGCTTGATGATGCTGAGGCTGCGGCGAAGTACGATTGGTGCTCGATTGGTAAGAAAATTCGTTCATGTTTCAACGATCGAAACCGTACAAGCAGTGTGTCCGCCAAGATCCGAGGGAACGCCTGAGTGCTGCGTCTTCGCGATGGTACCTGCTTTGCCGTCTGCGGACGGAAATGACTCTTTGCAAACACAGGCACTCGGCGGTTTTTGGAGATCTAGCAAAATGCCTATTCCATACGACCACGTTCTTGTTGTGCTTTCGTTTCTATCAATGGACGCTCTGAAGTTTTGTGTTGTTTTATCACATAAACGCGTTGGAGCTTCGCCTTACGTCGGGTTTTACTTTATATGATGCAGCAGCTCAACGGTCCATATTAATCTTCCCAAAATCAAGATCTTGGGAAAGCTGTCAGTCAAGTCCGGTTGGTCGGCACTCCTGTCAGCTCACAACAAGCAAACAGAGTAGCAAAAAACTGATTCATCGAAGTAAGAAGAGAAAAGGCTTATTAATTCCTTGGTAATGTCACAGTAACTTTCTTGTCTGCTTTATTCTGTCTAAATCACAAGCATTCACCAGTCGGTAAGGGCCTCTTTAACGTAATATTTTTACAACTGAATTGTCGAACAGGGTTGGAAGGGTTGATAAACATGTTGAAACATTTTAGTGTACAGTTTTTCCACCATCATGAGTCTCGAAACTCAGTCTACTATCTTGCTTACCGAGCTTTGGTTGTCGTAATAATTTCTGGGACCGTTAGTGACCATTCGACAATTTTCCTTTGGCGCCTATCCGAACTGCTCGAGTTTGTCCGGTCATTGATATAATTTGAGCGCTTGTTCGTTTGGAGATTTTATACACAGGTATACTCTTGAAACAATGTTGTCGTATTGTGCCCTTTCTGATCCCGCGGACTAGATGACAAGAAGACCCTTCTGAATGGCACAGATATATCTAGAGCAAGGCCTCGGGACTGGGTTTCAGTATTGTTTAAAATGAGCACGGTTCAAACCTGCCAATCATTGCCCGCTCGCTCTGACTGAAGATTGACCATTTTCATTCCGTATCATTCCGTATCAAAATAAATCACATTCAAAGCTATGTCTATCGACTTGGAAGGTACGACTTATCTTTATGTCTGCTGTGCGTATTCAAGGACACCCAAGTAGATTATGTGAACGAATTGAACAGAATAGGTCAACTCCAAAGAAAGAAGATGCAATATGAGTACATCCCCTCCGGTCCTCAACATGATACGATCTGGACTGCGAAGGTCTACCGTGTGTCAATCCTTGACTTAATGCTTTTACCCCATTGTCTGACTGATGACAGTTGACGAAGATTACTATGGCAAGGGAAGTGGAAAGAACAAAAAAGAAGCTCAAGCCAATGCGGCCAAAGAGGCGATGCAATATTTTGGATTGAATGGCTCACATGCACAGTGACCTCTGAACTGTTTCGTCAAATCTAGCGCCACACATTTTCAACACACACAAATTCTCACATTATGTAATATGCTATGTTGAAACCGAGTTTATTACTATTTACCTCTTTTATTTTGGCTATTTGCCACTCCCGCTCTGTGGATGCGCTGAAAACACGATCTCTGACGCCGGAGAGTTCGTGGACTCATCGTGCTTGAAATGTCCCTCCGTATGTCTGAGCTCCACGACAACCCAGATCTAGTAATAGTCGCGCCTTTCTCTCTATGACAAACTAAGGGGAGGCACGTTGTTCACAACCGAACACCTGTTTGGTTGCGTCTTTTCTTCTGCATTTGTAGTCTCATTCTCTGTATACGACAAACATGGCGTTCTAGGCATAGTGCAATCCCCTTGGACCTGAGAGAAACTGGGAAAGAATTACTTTCATCGCAGTGAATGAGTGTCAATGAGGAGAGCGTCATGCTTCATCTGCAATGACTGTCAGGTTCGAAAATTCATATAAAACCTCTATTCGATGTCAGAGCTAAGACTCGTCTAGAAATGTCTTCGACAGGTATCTGTTTCCCCTTGCTCGGAGAATTTTGCGACTGACCATCCACCACTGTTAGGAACTTCTGGCTTGAATATCTGTGATTACACTGATTACGTCCATGACCAGTCTCTCATGCTCTCTGCAGATCTTCAGAACCGCGGTCAGCTGACTTCGCTCAGCTGGCAAGACTCCACAAGCGGCCCCAAGCACGCCCCGACATGGACTTCGATTTGTAAAAGTACAATCCCTTTTTACGTAGCTTGGATATGCTAACTCATGGCTTCCGACTTCAGTTAATGGCATAGAGCGTGGAAGGGGCACCGGTACACACAAACATATTGCTCGCGACAACGCAGCCAATGTCGCTTTGGCTTATCTGAACAATTCTGATATGAACAAGTCAGGATCCAGTGCATGAAGGGGAAAATTTAGAGGGTTCTCCAACGGCTTCCATGTTCAACCGGCAGAGCGGCTATATATCTTGACTGTCGTAATCTCTCTCTTGGATCAATTTGCAGATATTTTCAGAATGTGCGCTTCAAGTTAATGTTCTAGTAAGTTGATTATCGTGAATACATCTTCACCAAGCTTGAAGAACTATCAGCATACGCGGTCATGTGTAAATTCTGTTCTTGATGAGCACGAGATTCGATGTCTCCGGTCCGGCCGCAGTTGTCGTGTCTAGTATCCTTGTGACATACTACAAGTTGCCTCGTGTAACATGTAGGAGATGCCACTCATGAGAACAGAACTCTGGCTCGTTTGCCGCCGATAGCGCGCTTAATGGCACTCCGTTTTTACTTTCTTGGGTTGTTTAGCCTGGTTAGCTTCCTGGGTCCCCATGAACACGAGGCACATGGGGACAAGTACTTCGACGCAACGTAGATGAACCCACATCTTCATCTCTATACAAAGTCAGGTCACCTGCAGACGCAATCGACGTATGTACTAGATCCACGTGGTTCTCTCCGTTTGCGGCCGTTTTACCGCGCTGTAGAGCGTCACCTCTCGCAGTCCTTTATGACGTGCGTGAAGATCGCTCCGTAGTCTGTCCGGTAAGCTGAATAACAGTCACGCTCATTAAAGATCTCGATTTGTCGCGCACGCGGGACTTTAATCTCTCTTTCAGCCGCTACCCATGGCATTGGGCTTTGGTGACACACGTTACTCGCCTTGTTTGTCACCAAGTTAGATGATAATAGGTCCTCTTAGCTTCCAAGTTAGCTCCCAAACCAAGAATGAATTTTCCGGTTGCCTATTTGAAGACCTCCGTCAGATAGAGAGGTGTTAAACCCTTTGGTGTTAACGCGGAGTTCAATACTTCCCGGTTTAAGAACCAATGTCGTACAAAAGGACGAGGCAACTGGCCGGTAAAGTTAGAAACAAAGCCCTCCCGCACAGTCTCGCCATGCCAGGTGCGCGCAGGGCTCTACTCATACTCCTTGTCATTAAGGTCACACTTTCATAGCTCCACCTGTTACTGCCTTGTACAATGGTGAGTACTCAGTCTCGATGATCATAGCATTGAACACTTACAAGTTCGCCTGCGAAGTGATGGGGAAGAAGGGCCAAGCTCACCTCTTGAGCTTCGTCGAGTCGTGCTCGGGCCCTTGCAACGAACCTGTGTGGACCGTCCAGTGCAAAAGTAACGGTGACACTGTAGAAGTTTCCAGCTGACTGATCATGGAGTATATAGTTGCCGGCGAAGTGAAAGGAGTTGGCGTCGCGAGGCAGAAGGCTGCTGCCAAATCGGCCGCTGCTCAGCAAGCTTTAGATGTAGGTTCGGCCTTGCTTCAGAATGTCATTGTATTGAGTTCCCGTGTCGACCAAGGCTATCCCAACATAGACAAGGATTTCGCTGGTACCTTCCCGATTTCTCCGTTTTGATCTCATATGATTTCCTTACCACTCGATAGACTCTCTATCCTGCTGTATTACCTGGATCCACTGTATCGCTATACTACCTGTATCGTATCACATCGACAAGCTTCGTGAAATATGACTCATTTTTCTGACATCATTGATTCGGCACAGGACTTTTAGGTGGACATATCGATGTTTCCGAGTTGCATCAAGGTCATTTGCCTCAATGCGCAGCAGCAACCAGAATTGTAGTATCCCTAAGCAAAGACTTTCTTTTCTTGTGTTTCCTAGATATTTTTGTTTGCCATTGAATATGAATTTGGTATTTACCTCGCACATCTCCTCGGGTCGAGTGAGATGAACCATTGTACCGGGAACACCCTACGAGGACTCGCTGAACCTGATTATAATCATTTCCAGCGCAGAGGCAAATCAGTTTAAAGTAGATTCTTAGTGACCACAATGTTTTCACGGCACTGAATAGGGAGAGGCGTCGGTAGCAAACCTCTTTAGTTATCTACTCCTATACCGTGGTTCGGTTTCATCAGACGCCGAATACCTATCAAGAGTGAGATGATGGGTCGAGCACAAATCGGAGCATCCGCGGCGTCGTGAAGTGAGAAACATTGCTCTTTGAGCACTATTTCGGCTACCAAGTATGAGTCCGAAAGACTCTTACTTCGTCGACAGCATGAAGATTTCAAGAGTGATCGTTCTTGGTAAAAAGATTATTGGCCGAGACTGTAAGCTGCCCTTCTCCTGAGTGTATGGTTACATCTAGCGCCCATGATGGTAATATACGTTGGGCCGGACTTCCTTCCATGTGCATTTTTTTTATAACCAGGCCGGAACTCTCGGTCAATTAAAATTTACAACTTTCCGACTCTTATGCACTGAAAAATGATTGAAAATGAAGATGATTTGAGAGACATTTTAGGCGCCTTCATGCCGACCCAACCACGGTCTATCGGTAAATCCCAGGTTGTTATTCTGGCCCGACTGTTAACGTTCATGCGCGGACCTTGCCGGTTATCTCTTCCTTCCTTCCTTGCTTCCATCCTTCCAAGTAGACCGATTCCGCCTCAGTTTCAAGAGCCATGACGCTGTCTAAACGGCGCACACAGACAGTTATAGAATGCAAGATAAACGCGTTGAATGTTGCGCGAAAACACGCGGCGCATGAATCTGTCTAACGAAAAATTTCTTTGATCTGCTTTATACGCTGGTCGAGAGGTTAGGAGTTAGTGAGTAACCTGCCAGTAAGTATCGATAGTGCCATATATTAGCATTAAAGAGTCCGAGCGTAGCGCAGACCAATCCCTGCATACTTATGCTAAACATAGCAATATGGTGGTGGAAGTTCGAGCTGCGTATGTAGCCTGCGCAAGTAGACCCTGGCTCTGGTGTCATACCTGGGACGAGATCCAAAATTTTTTGGAAAATCAAAAATTGATGCAGGCCTAGAAGGCCTGTTTTACACAATCAATAGCTAGTGTCTTAAAATTCATATGCATTTGAAATTGAATTTTTTAGACATACTTCTCCTTTTGACAAATTTTTGTATGTAAAAGGTTTATTCCAGTAAATCTATCCTCATTGAAACATACTTATCATTGTGGGAATAGAGTACGATGACTTAAAGGTGCCATACAAGTGGGTCATAGAATAATAAACTTATAGTTCAGTAAGTTTTGCTACATTAATATTGCCTTGCTTTATTCAAATTAGAAGCCCTGTTTATGATTCAAATAATAAAAAATAGTACCTTCTTAGTAACTTCTACTATACAAAAGCCTCCAACTCCCATAGAATTAGCTTATTGAGAGTTATGTAGGATGCTTCGGTTCAAAATAGAGGTTTACATTTTAATACTTTTTTTTTTTTTTTTTTTAACTTACCCCTTGGCCTGGGGCACTTGCTGAAGTAATTAATTTAAAACAGATATAGAAA
>JABCKQ010000124.1:1345-19029 GCA_018857305.1 Termitomyces sp. T159_Od127 | reverse complement strand
CATCCTGATGCTCATTGCAAAAGAAGTGGAGGTGCTGCTTAAGCTCCTAGTTCACATGTTCTGTTTGACTATTGGACTGTGAATGGTAAGTGGTGGAAGTATGGAGCTTCATGTTAAGCAGTTGATAGAGCTCTCAGGTGAGCTCTGCTACTGTCACAACCTGCTACCAACTTTTGGTACTCAGCCTCAGCCCTAGGACTCCCACCTCCCCAAACCAGCCTCCACGATGTTTTGAGCCCAGACTGCTACCTGACTGACCACTCTGGCAGCCTTTGGCCATCACCACCCATCATGACCACCAGCCACCACCACCTCTGGCACCTCTTAGCCATCACCATCTACAGCTGCCACATCAGCATCTGCTCTGGCAACCCCCAGTGCTTTTCCCAGCCCATGCCAAGGCCTCCACTGGCTCCCACCATGCATCACCCCCAGTCTGACCTCTGCACATCATGCTCCATTCTTGCCTGCCTCCTTGCCTCATTGTAATTCCATGCTTCTGTGCTCCCAGAGCAAGGCCTTCTTTTAGAAGCTTCTTTTGCACTGCAAGTCCTGGGAGTGCAAGAAGAGGTAAGGAAATAAGCGCCAAGGCAAGAGCAAGTCCTGGAGCCAGTGATCAAGTAACCAAAAAGAGCAAAGGAAACTTAATGAGTCCCAGAATCAGAGATAGGGGTGCAGAGATCTAACCAAGCCAAAAGGAAAAAGAGTCAAGATAAGAGATAGAAGGAAAAATGGAATGATGATAAGCCTGCATTTGTGTCAAAAAGAATACTGATACATTCTCTGGCACAAGCTTGTGGACTAGTGGTTAGTGCACCCTATGGTCTACTTGGTGCCTGCTTCAAAGGCTAGGGTTCAAATCCCAGAACAAGAATTTCTTATATTGCACTATTATTTTTCTATTTATTTTACCTTATTTTCTTGACCACCAAAGATTCACTGGCATTGCTGCAACACCCTGGCAACCATCATCATTTGATGACACTGACAGTTTAGTGATTTTATACCTACTTTTTGACATATTGACATGACAGACAGCTTGATTGGTGCTACTAGATGTCACCAAGGTCTGTTTGACATTTTCCTATATAAAAAATTGTTGGTTAATATTTAGCTACCAAGTTCACTGCTTTGGCAACCTAAGGTCACCAACAGCAACTCCACTTACCACTTACTATATATATTGTACTTATACACTGCAAATAAGAAGTTACCTTCACAGCCCATCTCTTATGCTTTGGGCTTCAAAGCTCAATTCAGCTTACACCTTTGTCTATTCTATGCCAAGACGCTGTCCTAAGTGCTTTGTCTTGCCACTGAAAGTACGCTAGTACTCTAGCACTCTATGCACCTAGTAATTGTGGCAGGCCTCTAGTTTTTGACATCCGTGCTAAGCTCCCCTAATTATTCCTCTTTACCGCTGCTACTGCTGACTTGTCTGCTGGAAACCTGCCTGCTTCTCCCTCTCTTAGCAAGCCTGATGCTAACTTACATTGCCTAGTGATTGCCTACCTCAACACCACTTAGCACACTTTAAGGTGTTATCAACAAGACGAGACTAAAGCAAGAAAAAAGAGAGAGAGAGAGGAGAGTAAGAGACTTAGAGACTTAAGGCAGAGACAAAGAGGAGCAGAGATTAGATTGGGAAAGATATGAGATGAGTAGAGATGAGAGATACAAGACAATATGAGGCAAGTACAAACAAAAATAAGATAAGTTAAAAAATAGACACTGAGACATGAGAGATTAGAAGATGAGATTGAAACACAAAACTAGAGACAGAAAGTATGGATTAGGGGACAAGATTGAAACACAAAACTAGAGACAGAAAGTATGGCAATATCAAGACTAGAGTACTCAATACTACTCTATGACTTATATACTGGATGGTAGGTAGGTCTTGGTGACAAGTCACAGCACTGAGGCTTGAGATGAAGCCCAAGGATTGTGCAAGGTGGTAGTGGCATTCAATGCATGTCATGCTTGTGCCTCAGCACTCGTCTTCCAACCCTCTCCCATACTCCTGGCACTCACACTCTTGCCCCAGCATGACTGGCACTCCCTCTGCTTACCTGCTGCTTGCATCTCCAGTCATGCCCCAGTCTCATGCACTCCACACCCTTAACAGTACCATTGCATTCATAGAGATTGTGTGCACCACATAAGGATTTGCCCAGTAGTCTGAGCCTCCATGGTCAGCAGAACCTGATAGCTACAAACTGTGGTCTCCGATCTGACTCATAGGCATCCAAGAGGCTATGGAGCTTCTAGACATTCTTTGAGTACAGGTGGCAGCACTCATGGTAGAGCAAGTGGTGTGGGTGGAGATGAAGTGTGCTCACTTGCCATAGAGGTCCACTACTACCATGATGGCATCATAGCCATGAGCATCAGGAAGCTCTACAATGAAGTCTATGGATGTTATGCTTCATCATTCCATGGGGATTGGTAGTGGATGGAGTTGTTTGGTGGGTGTCACAACCTGCTACTAACCTCCAAGAGTTAGCCCTGGCCCTGGGACTCCAACCCCCTCAAATCCACCTCCATGACCATCCTGGGCCTGGACAGCTACCCGACCAACCACCTCAGCAGCCCCTAGCCATCACCACCTGTCACTACCACCAGCCATTGCCATCCCCGGCATCTCTCTGCCCATCACTACATGTAACCGCCACATCAGCATCAGTCCCGGCCATTCCTGACGCTTCCTCAACCGCAGCTGCCACATCAGTGCCAGTACCAGCAACATCCAGTGCTCTTCCCAGTCTGTGCCAAGACTCCCATTATGCATTATGACTACACATCACCATTGACCCAACTTTTGTGCACCATGCTCTGCTTCTGGTCCCCTCTTCACCTCCTCGCTGCTACATGTCTCTGGCTTCCAAAGCAAGACCTTCTGTGCCATACAACATGTCTCAACTCTGCCGCCGCTTTGCATAATTCCCAAGTCTCATCTCAAGCCCCAGCACCATGACCTGTCACTGGGACCCAGGCCTGAGCCCCAGGGCTTACCTACTGTACAGTATATAAGCCGTAGAGTAGCAAGTAGTACTCTAGTCTTGATATTGCCATACTTCTCATCTTGTTTTTTTTGTGTTTTGTCTTTGTCTCATAGTTTTTTGTGTTCTGATCTCCATTTTCTGACTCTGTCTCATTTTGTACTGTATTTATCTTGTATTGTCTCATTCTCATTGTCTCTACTTGTCTTGTACTCTGATTCTATCACTGCTTTACTCTCTCTCTCCTCAAGTCTCTAGTCCCCTTTTTCCTCTCTCATCTCTTGCCTCAATCTCAACTTGTTCTGTTTCCTCTTTTTCTTATCTTATCTTGGCTCTTTCCTTTTTTAGCTCATTAAATCTCTGCATCTCTCACCTCCATCCCTGAGACTTGCTAAGTCCCCACACTTGCCTCAGCTTTCTATCCATTAATTCCCAGAACTTGCTTGTGCACCAGCGCTTGCTCATCTCCTTCTCTCACACTCCGGGACCCACGTCTAACCCTGGCACTTGTCTTCCACCCCCACCAGCACTCACCTCCCTACCTGGCATTACCAGTGATCCTCCACTCACCTCTCCAGTCCCACTTTGGTCTCCTACGCCTTACGCTCTTGACGGTACACTGTATTACGATTTGTTACCGATTCCTGGAACTCCAAACTCCTTAAAACAACCTCCATGACTGCCCTGGGCCTGGACTGCTACCTGGCCAACCCCCTCGGCAATCCCCAGCCATCACCACCTGTCACCATCAGCCATTGCTACCCCTAGCATCCCCCCAGCCATCACCACCATGACTGCCACATCAGCACTGGCCTCAGCTATCATACTGCCTATAACTGCCACATCAGCACCAGCACCAGCAACACTTGACACTCCTCAGCCCATGCTGAAACCCCCATTATGCATCACAATCACGCATCACCGCTGACCCAACCTCTGCACGCCATGCCCCGCTCCTCACTGCCTAGCTGCTGCGTGTCTCTGCATTTCCAGTGCAAGACCTTCGTGCCACGCGACATGTCTCAACTCCCCCTTCCCTGCTATTCCACATGATCCTCGGGTCTCACTCCAAGCCCCGGTGCCATGACCCACCACTGGAACCCAAGCCTGAGCCCTGGGGCCTACCTACTGCACAGTATATAAGTTGTAGAGTAGTAAGTAGTACTCTAGTCTGGATATTACCGTAACTCCTGTATTGTTTTATTGTGTTCGTCTCTATCTTGTATTTTTGCACGTTCTGGTCTCTTTATTTTCACTTTGCCTCGTTTCTTATCATACTCATCTTGTATCTGCTCTGTTCATTGCTTCTATTTGTCTCCTACTCTAATTACACTCTGCTTTGGTCCTCATCTCCCTGTCAGTCCTAAGTTCTCTTGTCTTTTCTGTCTCTGGCCTCCAGTCTTGACTTGTTCTGTTTTCCTTCCCCTTATCTTATCTCGATCTTTTCCCCTTTTGGCTTGCTTAATCCCCACTCCTCTGTTTCTATCCCTGTGACTCACTAAGTCCCTGTGCTTGTCATCTTGTTGAACCCCAGGACTTGCTCACGCACTGGCGCCTGCTTGTTTTGCTCTCCTGTCTCCCCAGGACTCATGACTACCCCCCAGGACTTGTGACTACCCCCCGGCACTTGTTCTCCACCATCCCTAGCACTCACCCCCTCTTCTGGCGTCACCAGTACTCCCCTACTCACCTCTCCTGCCCCACTTTGGTTTCCTACACCTTGCGCCCCTACCAGTACCCTGCATCTGTGAACACAGTGATTACCACATAAGGTACTTGCCCAGTGGACTGAGCCTCTGTGGTCAGCAGAACCTGACACGCTGTGTCTGTGGGTACAGTGCACACCATGTAAGGTATTTGCCAGTGGACTGAGCCCCTGTGGTCAGTGGAACCTAATATAATATCAAGACTCCCACCTTACTCTACTGTTTACTATGGCCACTTACATGCATACCTATCAGCCCACCAGTTATTAAACTGATGCTTATAGAAGACCCATGCTTGAAAACTACTATGCTATGATTACCCCCCAGCCTCTGTATTTGGCTCCCCCAATCGAACATGACCTCACTCTTGTCTCTAGATATTAGGCTCCAGATTAGAATAAGATACTCTATGGCCCCTCCATCAGTCAAGGTATTCCTCAGGACTGGCAATGCAACTCATTGCAGGCAATAGCAGGAACTCACCAATGGGTCCTACTCAGAGGTATGCCAGAGATACTGCTTGGCGCCTGGACACCCTTGGCCCCAGCACACATCAACACTGCCTTCTTTGCCCTGAGCCAATACTATGCCCAACCTGCCCCTGCCCTGCCCCTGCCTCCTCAGGATTACCCTGACACCTACTACTTTCCTCAGCCTCAACCCCCCTGCGGTGCCCCCTATCCACACACTCCTCTCTCTCCTGGCTGCCAACAGGTCAAAGCCTACATCCAACAGCATGACAAAGTCCTCCGCTCACTTTGCATATCTCCAGCAGAGTTCACAAAACGTGCTTGTGCCCTTCTTGTCAGCTTAGGACACCATGATCTCTCTAGGACCTTGAAGCAATAGGCCGATTGCCTCCTCAAATTTTGAAAGCTCTACCAATGCAGAGCTATCCCTGAAAGCACCCAAAACACACTACAGGTGGACCTCAACCTCCAGGACAAACTGCATGCCCTAGTGGACAAATTGCATACCCTGGTGGCTGGACTGCATGCTTTGGTGGATGAACTGTGTGCCCTGGTGGACAAACTGTGCGCTCTGGTGGACAAACTGCGTGCCCTAATGGACAAACTGCACGCCCTGGTGGGCAAACTGTGCACTCTGGTGGACAAGATCCACACCAGCCCTACTCCCCGGTGCTTTGAGGACCCTGTAGACCCTATGTGCTCATTCCACATACAGCGCAAGGAACCAATTGGGCTCTGGAACCCTGTCCCCACCTTGGTACTCTGTCAGCAGAAGGAGCTTAATGTGGCATCAAACATTTTGAAAGCCCTCAATCTCATCAAAGGACTTTTTGACCAACCTGCTGCCTGCACTATTGGTCTCTCGGCATGTCCTCATGCAAACTTGCTCTCCAGCGCCTTTTGCACTTGGAGACAATTCACTGACGCCTGTTACGACCTGCTACCAACCTCCAGGACTCAGCCCTGGCCCCGGGACTCCAACCCTCTCCAAAACGACCCCACAACCGCCTCGGGCCTGGACTGCTACTCAGCCAACCCCTTCAGCAGCCCTTGGCCATCATCACCCGTTACTGCCACCAGCCACCACCACTTGCGGCATCCTCTTGGCCATCATTGCCATGACCGCCACATCAGTGCCGGCCTTGGCTATCACACTGCCCATAGCTGCCACATCAGTGCCAGCACTAGCAACACCCATCACTCCTGGCCCGTGCCAAGACCTCCATCATGCATCATGATCACGCATCACTGCTAACCCAACCTCTGCACGCCATGCCCTACTCCCGCTCCCCTCCTCACCACCCTGCTACCATGTGTCTCTGCATTCTCAGTGCAAGACTTTTGCACCACACGACATGTCTCAACCCCCACCCCACCCTGCACAGCCCCCGGGTCTCACCCCAAGCCCCAGTGCTGCGACCCGCCACTAGAATTTGGGCCTGAGCCCCGAAGCCTATCTACTGCATAGTATATAAGTCGTAGAGTAGTAAGTAGTACTCTAGTCTTGATATTACTGTAGCCCCATACTGTTTTGTTGTGTTTTTGTCTCTGTCTTGTCTTTTTGCACATTCTGATCTCATTATTTCCACTTTGCTTTATTTCCTATCGTACTTGCCTCGTATCGACTCCTTGCGTTGTCTCTACTCATCTCATACTCTAATCCATCCAACTTTGCTTCTTCTCTCCCTCTCGACTCTAAGTTCTCTTGTCTCTTCTGTCTCCAGTTCCTCATCTTAACTTGTTCTGTTCCCTCTCCCTCACTAAGTCCCCACGTCCATCATCTCTTTGAACTCTGGGACTCGCTCATGCACTGGCGCTTGCTTGTTCTACCCTCTTGTATCTCTGGAACTTGCACCTACCCCCGGCACTTGTCCTCCACCCTCCCCGGCACTTGCCCACTCACCCGGCACTACCAGCACTCCCCAGCACACTCCTCCCACCCCACTTCAGCCTCCTACGCCTTCCTATGCCTCGTGCCCTACTGGTGCTCTGCATCTGTGGACATGGTGATCACCACATAAGGTATTTGCCCAGTGGACTGAACCTCCATGATCAGCGAAACCTGACAACGCCGACCCTCACCCTGATGCTCCTCCCTGCCCCTTGCCCACTGACAATGACCATGCCTTCACCTACACCCTTTCCTACATCACTGAACTAGAGGCCTCCAGCAGTGGATTGGCCCCTTCTGGTGGAGCCTCTGCCCCAAAATTCCAATGTAATTGCCCTCTCCATTTTGACTTGCACTATCCTTGCAGCAACGCACATCCTCTCAACAACAATCTACTACTCCTTTGCTAATCCATGGCCTTCGGCACACTTCAACCACCTCTTCTCCAAGGACCACTGTGACCCTCTGCTCCCCTGGGACCCCCACCTGGCCACCTCTTTGACGCCAACATGGAACCACTGCCCCCCTGCCCTCCAGAGGACCGCCACTCCAATGGGCTCAGAGACCGCCCCCAGGGAACAATGGCAGACCACCTCCTAGCAGCAGCCCTCCCAACAGCGGACCCCCCAGCAGCTGAGGCCCCGCAACAGATGCTTTCCCTCTATAGCACAGTGAGGATAACTACTACTACTATTATTATGACGCAGCATTTCTGCCCTACAACCCCAACTCTCAGGATGACATCTGTGATGCACTGACATATGAAGGCAAGCTCAACATCCAGAAGTCTAAACCCTTCTATGGCCGCAACCCCCACAGATGAAAAACTTTCTCACTCAGTGTCTCACCATATTCTAAGCTAAGCCCCTCACCTTCCAACTTGAGAGCTCATGTGTTGCCTTTGCTGCCTTGTACCTACAGGGCATTGCCTTTGACTACTACACAGTGCTGCTCTGATTCAATCTCAACAGCCCAGTATTGTTCAACTAGCAGGCATTTGCACAGGAGTTCTCAAGTAAGTTTGGAGTATTTGACACTGTAGCAGAGGCCAAGGAGAACCTCTTCAGTCTCCATATGTGCAACAACAAGCAATTCACCACCTTCATCATCTGCTTTGAGAAGGAGGCCTATAAGACCAGCTGAAACTACAATGCCCTCCAGTTTGCTCTTCGTTGTGCCCAACCCCAACGCATCAAAGATGTCCTTCACCTCACCCCCAAACAGCCTAGCTACAGCAGTTACAAGGCTCTCATCACTCAGATTGACCAGCAGTATTGGGAGAATCGCAGCAAGTACTCAGCATTCCAGGTGCCTTGGAACTCCTTTGAGAATGCCAACTGGCAGACTGGGGCCGCTGCAGGCAACTGGACCACCGGTGCTGCACCGCCTCCCAACTCCACTGCATGACTGCCCTTTGGATAAGGACTGGCCAACATTAATTGACTCCTGGGACCCTACCTGTGAGCTATACAAACAATGAGGAGGCTCTGTATGCAAGTAGGTTTATGAACTAGCTGTGGATTAATATGCTAGAGGAGATGCAGAAGCAACGACAACATGAGGGAGCATGCATCTTGTGTGGTGAGCAAGGTCACTTCATCAATGAGTGCCCTAAACACCAAGTTGTGGCATGAGCTGTGTGGACCATTGACAGCAAAGACTGTGACTTCCAGTTTACAGAAAACATTCCAGCGGTTTAGATTTCAAAGATGCACTAAATTATGGACTAGACCTTGATGTCTTCTCCACCCCAGCTACACACCTCCATGCAATGGCTCTATCCCCGGACATCCTCTCAGCTCACCTCCCCTCCCAATCCTCCTAAGCTCTCCTCCTCTATACTACTCTCTCCTTCTCCTCCACCACAGTCAACACCTTGGTTGACAGTGGCACCACTGACAACTTCATTGATGAATTCTTGGTGACGCTTGCTGCAATGACCCAGAGATTACCTCTCCCCATCTGCCTCACTCTCTTTGATGGCAGCTCTACTTTTGCTAGCAACATCACTCACTATATACAGACCACCCTCACCTCAGCTAACAGTCAGCGGCAAGACCCCCGACTGCTTGTGATCCATCTGCATGCCTCTGCTCTCCTCATCTTGGGCCTCCCATAGCTCTGCTCTATCAACCCCCACGTTGATTGGCAGAATCTCACACTCCACTTTGACTACCAAACCACGAAGTGCCTAGAGCCCATTCTCTTTGATGTCACTGCCCCAGTCAGCACCGTGGACCACTCTCACACTTCTCTGCAATTCCGCTCAAAATCTGCCCAGTCATTCATCCTCAACACCCAACTCAGTGAGTCTCTCCGAGTCCTCACCGCCCTCATCAACAGTGGGGCCACTGGAATGTTTGTTAGTAACCAGCTTGACCTCACCCATGATCTCCTCGATAGATTAATGGAATTACAACTCTTTGACAGTAAGCCTACCGCTGCTGGGCCTATCACTAAAACACACTCCAGCTCCATCGTCCTCAACAATGATCTACAATTCCTGGTTGACCTCTTGGTCACACAGCTCCTAAAAACCACCCCCATTGTATTAGACTACTCTGGCTATGTGATGTCAACCCCAACATTGACTGAAGGGACTTCACCATGAAGTTCTCTGGACTCAGTGCTTGTCTCGCTGCCATCCACCTCTGCCTCCAACTCACTAACGACCCTAGTGAGGCCAGAGCTACCGGCACCTCAACAGCACTCCCAGACAACTCTGGCAAACCCCCTCCACCTTGACATGTCCTGGGTGCACCTCCAGCCTTTCTCCCCAACATTCTTCACAATAAGTATAAAGGCTCCAATTACCCCACCTATTGCCCTTGGATGACCCCAGACACCAACAACGCAGATCAGCCCCCTAACTCCTTGACTTGGATGCTCTCAATATCAAAATCATCAGCCCAGCCCCCTTCACTCGCATCATCCAAGATGGCACCCCTGCTTTCCAGCTTCACATCTCCCTGGCACTCTCAGAAGAATATCTAGATGTAGATGCCACTACTCTGGAACCAAAAACAGAGGAACAGATATTACACAAAGTAGTTCCTTCTTGTTGTAGATGTCATAGTTGAGCTCCATGTGGATCATTAAGCAGGTGTAGAAAGCAAAAGGTCAGAGCTCATCACTGTCAGGATCCATCTGCAAGAGTATACTAGCAATGGCATAGTTAAGGGCATTGCATTCGAGGACAATAGGGAGGGAGGAGTCAAAGTGGCGGAGGATGGGAGTGGAGGTGAAGGCTTCTTTGAGGAGGGTGAATATGCTCTGGCACTTGCTGTCCCAGTTCCATGGAGTGTCCTTTCTTGTGAGCCGATTGAGGGGTTTAGTGATCTTGGAGTAGTTATCAATGAACCAGCAGTAGAAATTGGCAAAACTAAGGAAGGACTGCACCTCTTTTACACTCTGGGGTGGAGGCCAGTTGAGGATGGCCTCCACCTTAGTGGGGTCCATGCGAACACCATCCAGGATGACTATGATGCTAAGGTACTCAACTTCAGTAGTGTAAAATGAGCACCTCTCCCATTTGGCATGTAGGTGGTACTCCCAGAGTTGTTTGAGGACATGGCAGACGTGGTCATGGTGCTCCTCCAGTGAGTTCAAGTAGATCAGGATGTTGTCCAGATACATGATAATGAAAACATTGTTCATGTTGTGGAAGATATCATTCATGAAGTACTGGAAAGTCTCAGGGGAGTGGTCATACCAAAGGGCATCACTAGATACTCAAAGAGGCCATAGCAAGTGTGGAAGGCAGTCTTCCATTCATGCCCCAGGGCTATGCAGACGTCAACAACTTACAGTACTTCACTATGACCAAGCAGCTCAGCTGCTGCCAAGCACACTGGTCAGAAATCCTCTCTGAGTATGACTTCACCATCCACTACTGCCCCAGCCAACTTGGCACCAAGCCCAATACCCTTACCTGGAGACCAGACGTGTACTCTAAGAAGTTGTTCAAGGTGGAGCGCAACACTTTTAACTATCAAGTGATAATCTCACCTGAACATCTTCATACTATGCTGATTATGAACAAAGAAGATATCCTACACCAAATTCACAACACCCCCCAGAACACCTTCTTCACTCAGCATGACCCCCAAAACACCTTCACTGATGATGCCAACAACAACTGCTCCTTCACCCTCTCCCCCAACGACTGACTCCTTTTCCAGGATGGATGAATCTATGCTCCAGACCACAAGAAGATCCACTTAGACATCCTCTGCCAACACCACAACCACAAGCTCTGTGGACATCCTGGGATTTGTAAGACCCTTCAACTCATCTCCTAGACTTACTTTTGGCTAGGTATGAAGAAAAACGTCACCCGGTATGTCCAGGCTTGCGAGTTGTGCTTCCAGGCCAAGGTTCTCTGCCACCGCCTCTATGGCCTTCTCAAGCTGCTCTCCATTAGTTGCCGCCTCTAGTCCTCCATCTTAATGGACCACATCATTGAGCTCCCTGAGTCAGAGAGCTTTGATGCCATCCTTGTTGTTGTCTGCTGTCTCAACAAGCAAGCTGTCTTCATCCCCTGCTGCACCACTGACAACACTCTGGAGTTTACCAAGCTCTTCCTCAAACATGTATTTTCCAAGCACAGATTCCTGGATGACATTGTATCTGACCGCAGCCCACTATTTGGCTCCTGGTTCTAGCAGTCTCTGTGTAAGGCACTTGAGATTAGAACTAACCTCTTCACTGCCTATCACCCAGAGACTGATGACCAGACCAAACAAGTGAACCAGATCCTGGAGCAGTACCTCCACCTCTACATTAACTACTTACAGAACGACTGGTGCATGAAACTGCTCTTGGTGGAGTTCACCTACAATAACACCCTCCATTCTGCCACTGGAGTGTCACCTTTCTATGCTAATAAAGGTTATAACCCCTGGCTCACTCTCTCTCTTAGAGACATCCCCTCCCACATAGCCCATGAAGTTGCACAAGACTTTCAGTCACTCACCAGTTCCTCCAGGACAAAATCAACATTGCCAATAAAGCATATGCCAAGCATGCCAACCTCCACTGTGAAGTCACCCCTGACTGGACCTCTGGCACCCTCATTTAGCTCAACTAGTGCTACTTGAAGACCTGACAACCCTCAGTCCAGCTTGATCACAAATGCCTCTGCCCCTTCAAGGTTCTTTGAAAGGTCTTGATCTATGCCTACAAGCTCGACCTACTCCCAGGACTTAAAGGACTACACTTGGTCTTCCATGTTCACCTTCTCAAAAAATATGCCCTGAACTCCTTTCCTAGACAGTGATCCAGCCAACCACTGCCTGTCAAAGTCAAAGACAAATCCCACTACAAGGTCGACTACATCCTTGACTCTTGACTTGTCTGCAGCTGCCCTCACTACCTCATTCGCTGGAAAGACTATGGACCTAAGGACAACACCTGGGAACAAGCCTCTTGCAAATGTTGGCATAGATCAATGGTTGACGCCAGCAGGCTCTGCTCCATCAACTCCTGTGAAGGGAGGCTGAAGATGTGCCAAGGTTGGCAAGAAGATGTGGGGCCTTGGGGGACCTGCCAGCAATGCATCGCCTCTGGGCCTCTTGCTTGACTCCACCTCTGGAGATGGGGAGGCCCACCGCTGCCTCTTACATAGCAGGCCCACCTTGATAAGAGGAGCTAGGGCCAATTCCTCCTCCTCGCTCTCACTCGACTCCTCCATCGACCCAGACCAGCCCCCTTCACCCTCTCTGGGATACAAAGCCCCCTCCCTACCCATCTTCACAACTGCCACTTGCAACCTAGGACTCCCCTTTATCTGCTCCAACACCCACTCTAGCGCCCACCTCTGCTTGGCCACCATGCACAACGCTCGCTACAGCTGCAACAGGGAGCATCTTTCATGCTTAGACCAGCATGAGAGGCACATAGAAGAGTCTCAGTGAGTTCTGGCCACCAGTGCCTCAAAATCGCAAACCATTTTACAATGGGCACAGAACAAACACTGCAGTCCAATCAGAACTAGTGGATAAAGAGGTAGGGAATACTCACTGGTCTATGGTGGCGACACCAGGCCAACATCAGCAGGCCCTGAGAATGATCCACTACCACAGCAAACTGGTCAGGCATGACATCTGCCTGGGCCACTTGATGAGCTGCCAGCACCAGATAGAACACTCCTGGGGCCAGGGGAGGCCATGACAGACAAATCGGCAATACTGGCACAGACTAGACCAGCTAATGCTGTACAACAACCATGAGTGTCAGGTTCTGCTAACTATGGGGGCTCAGTCCATTGGGCAAGTACCTTACGTGGTGATCACTGTGTCCACAGATGCAGAATACTGGTAGGGGCGCAAGGCATAGGAAACCAAAGTGGGGCAGGAGAGGTGAATGGGGGAGAGCCGATGATGCTGGAAGAGGGGGCGAATGCTGGGGATGGTGGAGAACAAGTGCCGGGAGGAGTTATGAGTCCTGGGGAGACAGGAGAGTGGAGCGAGCGAGCGCCGGTGCACAAGCGAGTCCCAGGGTTCAATGAGATAACAAGCACGGAGACTTAGCAAGTCTTGGGGATGAAAATGGAGGAGTGGAGATCAAGTGAGCTGAAAGGGGAAAGAGTCAAGATAAGAGAAGGGGAAAGGAAACTGAACAAGTTGAGATTGAAGACTGGAGACAGAAAAGACAAGAGAACTTAGGATTGACAGAGAGGTGAGGAGTAAAGCAGAGTGTAATTAGAGTAGGAGATGAATAGAAGCAACAAAAGGAGCAGATATGAGGTAAGTACGATAAGAAAGGAAGCAAGTGAAAATAAAGAGACTGGAATGCACGAGAATACAAGATAGAGACAAACACAATGAAACAATATGGGAGTTATGGTAATATCAAGACTAGAGTACTACTTACTACTCTACGACTTATATACACTGCAGTAGGTGAGCTCCGGAGCTCAGGCCCAGGTCCCAGCTTCTAGGACCAAAAAGAACTCACAACGCATCGCTTCTGCTTGCTGGCAATCCCAGCGATGCTCAAAGAACACCTGGTGCTCCCCATAGGCCGCCCATGCATCCATGTTGCTCTTGTTGGAGAGAGGGGGAGTAGGGAACAATGACAAAGACATGAGGAGAGAATGGCTGAAAATCAGCAAAGTTTTTTTTTCTTTTATCTGCATATGGGACTTCTTGATGGCCACCAAACTTCAACTTCAATGCCAGAAACAGCACAGCCATGCACAACTTTGTGCGTTTCAAAGGTCTCAACACTGAAGAGGGGGTGATGTCACAACCTGCTACCAACTTCTGGGACTTAGCCCTGGCTCTTGGACTCCACCCCCTCAAATCCACCTCCATGACCATCCTGGGCTCAGACTGCTATCCAACCAACCACCTTAGCAGCCCCTGGCCATCACCGCCCATCACTGCCATCAGCCATCACCACTCCTGGCATCCCTCCTCCTATCACCACTTGTCAGGTTCCACTGATCATGGGGGCTCAGTCTACTGGGCAAACATCTTACGGCTAATCACCGTGTACACAAACACAGAGCACCGGGAAGAGCGCGAGGCGTAGGAGACCGAAGCAGGGCGAGGGCGGTGTGTGGGGGAGCGCCGGTAGCGCCGATGAGTGAGACAAGTGCCAGGAAGGGTGAGGGACGAGTGCCAGGGGTTGGTGCAAGTCCTGGAGTGCAAGAGAATGAGACGAGCGAGCGCCAGTGAGCGAGCGAGTCCCGGGGATCAAGAGAGAATCAGATGCAGGGACTTAGCGAGTCCCAGGGATGGAAACAGAACCAGGGAAGTTGGATGGCCAAAAGGGGAAAGAGTCAAGATAAGATAACAGGAGATGGAAATGATTAAGTCGAAGAGAGGAGCCAGGAATGGAGAGTCAAGAGAACTTAGAGTGGAAAAGAGAAAAGAGAACAACAAGAATAGATTGGAAGTACGAGACGAGAGGAGACGAGACAGATAGACAAAACAAGACGAGTATGATGAGAAAAGAAGCAAGTAAAGTATTGAGACCGGGATGTGCGAGAAACAAAACAGAGACAAAAACACAACAAACGAGACGGGTTATGGCAATATCAAGACTAGAGTACCTACTTACTACTCTATGACTTATATACTACGCAGTACATATTGCCCAGGGCTCAGGCCCGGGTTCCAGCAGCGGATCGCGGCACCAGGGCTTGGAGTGAGACCCGGGGGCCATGCAGGGTGGGGCAAGGTTAAGACATGTCGCGCGGCGTGGAGGTCTCGCACTGGGAACGCAGAGACACACGGTGGTGGTGCGGTGAGGAGGGAGCGGGAGCGGGGCGTGGTGTGCAGAGGTCAGCGGCAGTGATGTGCAATCATGATGCATGATGGGGGTCTTGGCGCGGGACGGGTGGTGCCGGCGCTGATGTGATGTGATAGTCGAGACCCAGTGCTGATGTGGCAGTCACAGCAGTGATGGCTGGGGGGTGCCGTGAGTGGCGGTGGCTGTGGCGTTGACAGGCGGTGATGGCCGGTGATGGCCGTGGGAGTTGGCCGGGTAGCGGTCTGGGCTCGGGGCGGTCATGGGGGTGGTTTTGGGAGTGCTGGAGTCCCAGGGGTCGGTAGCGGGTTGTGACACCACCTGTGACCACTACATCAGCAATGGCCTCAGCCATCCCTGATGCTTTCCCAACTGCAGCCACCACATTAGCACTGGTGCTGGCAACACCCATCACACATCACAATCATGCATCACCGCCGACCTGACCTCTGCATGCCACACCCCACTTCTGCTCACCTCCTCACTGCCTCACTGCTGCATGTCTCTGTGTTCCCAGCGCAAGACCTTCCATGCTGCGTGACATGTCTCAACCTCCACCACCACCTTGCATGATCCCTGGGTCTCACCCTAAGCCCCAGTGCTGTGACTTGCTACCAGGACCTGGGCCTGAGCCCCAGGGCCTACTTACTGCACAGTATATAAGTCGTAGAGTAGCAAGTAGTACTCTAGTCTTGATATTACCATACCTCTTGTATCATATCTTTGTGTTTTGTCTCTGTCTCATAGTCTTGCATGTTCTGGACTCTTGTTTTTTTGACTCTGCTTCATTTATTATTGTACTCATCTTGTATCTCCTCTTATTCATTGTCTCTACTTGTCTCCTACTCTAATCCCATCTCTGCTTTACTCTTTCTCTCTTTATCAACCTTTAAGTTCTCTTTGTCTCTTTTGCCTCCTGCCTCAAGTCTTGACTTGTTCTGTTTCCACTTCCCTTTATCTTATCTTGACTCTTTTCCCTCTCGGCTCACTTGATCTCCGCTTTGCTGCCTGTTGATATGCTGCACTAAGCAGCAGAGATCTTTAGACTTATTCTCTTTATATTTCCCTCTGCTAGGCAATTTGTTACCATTGTATTGTTGATTATCATGCCTAACATAACTTCAAATTTCCTTCTGCTAGTTGTGTGATTGAGCTACAACTTTTAGAGGTTGCCCTTACAAAGTCCTGGATGAACTTTCAGTAGAAGTTGGTGAATTCTAAGAAGGCCTGCACCTCTTTCTTGTTCTTGGACTCCAGCCACTCTGCCACACCTGCCACCTTCACTAGGTCCATCTCTGCAGCTCCATGCAAGATGATCAGCCTCAAATACTTGATCCAGGTCTGCTCAAACTCACACTTCTCTGATTTGAGATAAAGCTGGTGCTGGCAGAGACATTTCAAGACAACACATGTGACCCAGTGGTGCTCCTCCAGTGTTTTAGTGTAGATGAGGATGTTGTCAAGGTATACACACACTACACTTTCTGTTATATGGTTTTGGAAGATGTCATTAGAGGTTCAAACAGTTCCTGGATGGTCCAGAAGACAGCCTTCCACTTGTCTCCCTCCTGAACGTGCACATTGTTCAACCCCATTGGACATCCAGTTTAGTAAAGTACTGTGCTACTTGGAAGTTATTGATGAGCTCAGAGATGAAGGGAAGGGGGTAGCAATTCTTCACCATCATGGCGTTAAGAACTCAATAGTTCTAGACTAGCTAGAAAGAGCCATCCTTCTTTTTGATGAAGAAGACCAGAGAAGCTATTGGCAATTTGGAGAAGCAGATGCAACTAGAGTCCAGGTTCTCTTGAAGGAAAGCATCAAGCCTGTTCTGTTCCTTAGGTACTAATGGGTAGATCTTACAGCTGGAGGATTTGGAGTCTGGCATCAGTTCAATGGCATGGTCCCACTGCTTTCACTCCAGGAGTGAGTCAAAGAAGGCCTTAGAGAACACATCCTCAAAGCTGTGGAGGTACTGGAGCAGAGAGTTGGTGTGAATGCCTGGGCTAACTGCTGACATGTGGTCTGGCTGGGCTGGATCCTCTTTATGGGTAGCAGTGGATGCAGGGTGGTTGCATAGATCCAGTCCCTGACTTCTACTGCCTCATTTAGAAACTCCAGGTGATGGATGCCATAGACCTCCCCTCTCAGCTCTTTTCCTGGAGCCCTGCTGCTGCTCCAGTCCTCTTTGTAGAGGGCCTCTCTATGGGAGAACACCAGAGGTGGAGGGTCCAAAAGGTTGAGGTTTGCAAAGGAGAGGTGGCCTGCACGGCAAGCCTGGATGGCTGCATGCTCTTGCACTCCAGCCTAGCTCTCTTCCTTGACTTCAGTTATGCAAGTGGAACATCTCCAGGGGCAC
>JABCKQ010000123.1:0-19151 GCA_018857305.1 Termitomyces sp. T159_Od127 | reverse complement strand
CCCCGTGCCCGTTATCTCTTTGAACCCTGGAACTCACTCGCTCACTGGCACTCGCTCGTCCCATCCTCTTGTACTCCCAGGACTCGCACCTACCCCCGGCACTCATCCTCCACCCTCCCCGGTACTCGCCCACTCGCCAGCGCTATCGGCACTCCTCTACATACCGCTTCCGCCCCACTTTGGTCTCTTATGCCTCATGCCCTACCGGTGCTCTGTGCCTGTGGACACAGTGATCACCACGTAAGGTATTTGCCCAGTGGACTGAGCTCCTGTGGTCAGCGGAAACTGACAGACCCACCTTAGGAGACAGGAACGCTTGCTGCTTGCCCTGGGTGATCGCTGAGGGCCTCTGCCTACCATGTGGCAGGTCCACTCTAATCACTGCGGCCAAGGACAACTCCTCCTTGCTCTTGCTTGACTCCTCCTCTGACCCGGACTGACCCCTCTCACCCTCCCTGAGACGCAAAGCCCCCTCTCTACCCATTGCCGCCATCGCTGCCCATGACCTTAAACTGCCCTCCATCTGCTCCTGCACCCACTCCAACGCCCATCCCTGCTCAGCAGCTACGCACAATGCCCACCACAACCATGACACGGAGCACCTCTTGTGCTTGGACTAGCACAACAAGCACACCAACAAATCCCAGTGGGCCCTGGCCACTGGTGCCTCAAACTTGCAGACCGTCCTGCAGCAGGCACAAAACAGACACTATGGCCATCAGTGCAGGTGGACAAAAAGGTAGAAAACACTCACTGGCCCATGGTGGCAACACCACGCCAACGTTGGCAGGCCCCAGGGATGACCCACTGCCAGAGCAAACTGGTCAGGTGTGACGTCTGCCTGGGCCACCCGACAAGCCTCTGGCACCGGATGGAACACCCCCAGGGCCAGAGGATAGGTGTGGATTGCACCAGCTGACGCTGCACAACAACCTCTGGAACCACATGAGAGGGCTCTGCCATGGAAGACAACATGCCTGCAACATGACGCTTCAGTATGCACGAACACTAGGACAACAAAAAACTCACAACACATTGCCTCAGCCCACCAGCAATCCCAGCAACAATTGAATGAGGCCCGGTGCTCCCCATAGGCCACCCAGGCACCAGTGTTACTCTCATTGGACAGAGGAGGAGTAGGAGACAACAACAAAGAGGAGTTTACTTGCTTCTTTTCTCGTCGTACTCGTCTCGTTTCATCTTTCTGTCTCGTCTCCACTTGTCTCATACTCTCAATCTATTCTCATTGTTCTCCTTTCTCTTTTCCACTCTAAGTTCCTCTGGTTCTCTGTTCCCGGCTCCTCTCTGCAACTTAATCATTTCCATCTCCTGTTATCTTATCTCGACTCTTTCCCCTTTTGGCTGTCTAACTTCCCTGGTTCTGTTTCCATCCCCAGGACTCGCTAAGTCCCTGTGCCTGATTATCTCTTGATCCCCAGGACTTGCTCGCCCACCAGCGCTTGCTTGTCTCATCCTCTTGCACCCCCAGGACTCGCGCCAACCCCTGGCACTCGTCCTCCACCCTCTCCAGCACTTGTCTCACTCACCAGCGCTACCGGCCCTCCTCCACACGCTGCCCCCGCCCCACTTCGGTCTCCTATGCCTCGTGCCTCTCCCAGTGCCCTGCATCTGTGTACACGGTGATCATCACGTAAGGTGTTCGCCCAGTAGACTGAGCCCCCGTGGTCAGCGGAACCTGACAGTAGTCAGTAGTACTCTAGTCTTGATATTACCATACTTCTTGTATTGTTCCATTGTGTTTTGCCTCTGTCTCGTAGTCTTGCATATCCTGGTCTCTGTCTTTCCATCTCTGCTTCATTTATCATTGTACTTGTCTTGTATCTTCTCCTGTTCGTTGTCTCTACTTGTCTGCTACTCTAATTCTATCTCTGCTTTGCTATTCCTCTCCCTTTTGACCTCTAAGTTCACTTTGTCTCTTTCATCTCCTGCCTCAAGCCTCAACTTGTTCTGTTTCCCCTTCCTCTTTATCTTATCTCGACTCTTTCCCCTTTTGGCCCAATTAACCTCTGCTCTGCTCGCTTCCATCTCCAGGACTTGCCAAGTCCCTGTGCTCGCCCAACTCTTTGTTCACTAAGCCCCGGGACTCACCCATGCACTGGCGCTCGCTCGTTCCATTCTTGTACTTCCCCGGGACCTACGCTTATCCCTGGCACCCATCCTCCACCCCTCACTGGCACTCGCCCTCCACCCCAGCATTACCAGCAACCCTTCGCTCACACCCCCGGCCCTGCCTCAGTCTCCTACGCCTCACACTCATGCTGGCACTCTGCGTCCATGGACACAGTGCTCACCACATAAGGTACTCGCCCAGTGGACTGAGCCCCCGTGGTCAGCGGAACCTGACAGGCAGTCCTGACTCAATTAGCATGACTGTTGCTGTATTGATGAGTGTTTGGTTCATGTGTTTGGCCAATCCGTTTTGTTTGGGGGGGTCTGGTGTGGTGGTGAGGTGGATTATTCCTGTTTTGTTGAGTTCATCTTGGAAAGATTTCCCTAGATACTCTCCTCTATTGTCAGATTGGAAGAATCCTATAAAGTTTTCTGATAAGTGCATTTCTCCAATTTTTGCCCCAAAATGTGCTTGAATGTCATCTATGAACTGGTGGAACTGTTCTACTGCTTTGCTTTTTCTTTTCATGAAGTATATCCAAGGGAATCTTCCATATCCATCAATGAAGGTAATCCAGTACCTATTTCTGTGGTGATCTGCTGGCATTATCAGTCCACCAACATCTGAGTGCACAATTTGGAATGGTCGCGTGGCTTGCTGGCCTTTGTGCTTGAAGGGGAGCTTTTTTGACTTGGTGAGTATGCACGGCTCACAGAAACTTGGTTTTCCAGTTATTTGGTCTATGCCCTCAATGTGGCCATCATTGAACATTTGTATGAGTTGGTTTGGTGAAATGTGGCTAAAGCAACAATGGAGTGTATCAATGTCTATAGAAGTTAGAGCATGCAGTGCTGGAGACATGTTCAAATGATACAGCCCCTGTTTATGCGACCCAGTGAGCACAGTTTGTTGTCTTCTTATGGTTTTAACCTTGCACTGCCATTCTTAAATACTATGTAGTGCCCTGACTTGTTCAGTTTGCATATGGATATGAGCTTAAGTTGAAAAGAGGGTACATGGAGAACATTTTCAAGTTCTGTCGTTTTTATTGTGCTATTTACTTCACAATTTAAAGTTATTGTGCCAATACTGGTGGTGTTTGCATGGGAGTTGTCTCCAAAATGTATTTTGTGGGGTGGGCTTAATTCTCTGAAGGTGCCGCACTTAAACCAGTTGCAGTGTGGTGTTACGTGGGTCGAGGCACTAGAATCTGCTATCATGTTAAGATTTGTGAATTCCTTTGAATCACTCCCAGTATAAGCCAAAACGTGTGCCATTAGTGCCTTAGAAACATGAGCAGATTCAGTATTCAAATAACCTGCTGTTCCGCCGTCTGTATCACTCCTCATTCCATTTGAATCCTCACATTTAGAGTTCAAATTGTGGCTGGCACGGTTTGCTTTTCTTTTGGGTTTGCTTTTTCCTTTTCCTTTCTTTCCATCCTTTTATTTTGTTAGTGTCCAGCAGTTGGCTGTGTCCTGGCTGGTGACTTTGTGGAAGTCACACCACGTGTCCAATTTTGCTTTGCCTTTCTGTTTTGAACTTGTGTTAGCTTTGAGTGCTGCGTCAGCCAAGGCTCCTTGCTGTGCTGTGGCCATGAATGTGGGTTGGTTTGAGAGTTCTGAAAAGGACATTGTCTTTTCTGGCGCTAGGGAGTTCAGGACTGTTGTGTGAAAGGTTTCCCAGATATTGTTATTTGATGGAGTGTAGGAGAATGAAAGCCAGAAACTCGGGGTCGATTTGCTTCTTCATTGCAGTGAGTTTTGGATCAGCTGTGGATATCATGGCAATGTGATCACTCAGTGTGGAGGGGAAACCGTCCCATCTTACATTTAGCATGTGAATATGTGAATGAATGTGTAAAATGCGCTGACCCCAATGTTTGTATCTTGATGTATTTTCACAAGTTTGTCAAACATTTCCTTTGCATGAGTGAGTTCTCTGACTTCAAGCATGATGCAATTGGATATGTGGGCAATGATGATACCAGCAGCCTTTGAGTCTCAGGTGAACCAACTCTCTGCATGAGATTGAGATTCAGTGGTCACTGCTTGAGGGGGAAGTGGTCATAGTGTCCCATACTTTTTCTTGTCTTAGTTTCACTGTGATTCTTATTTTCCAAATCTGGAAATTGTCAGGTCCAGTCAGCATTGGGCACACCATGGCCTCTGACATGGTATGGCATGTGGCGCAAGGGTTTTTCCAATTTTGTTGTGAGTCAGGAGTGATATGGGTGATCTCAAAGATGTGGTGTTAGGTTGTTTCTGCAGTGGAAGTGGAAGGCGATGCTTCTTATGAGTTTGTCTGATATTTCTTTGGGTTCAGGCTATGGGGCCCATAACTTGTGAGATTTGACGCACAAGAATTTGTGAGTTACTAGATAATCACAAGTATATCTAGGCAATGTAAGTAAGTATAGCATTATAATTGTAAAGTAACAGTGACCAATGTACCTCAGTTTGTGCACGTTATGCAAGTACAAACTGAGGTATAACAAATAAAATAAAAGATCAAAAAGGGTGGCGTAGTCGAGCACACATGACTATAAGGCAGACTCTTGTTCACCATCTAACATGCCAAGGGTTGCCAGGGTCAGTGCTGATGCAGCAGCTGCAGCTGGGGAAGTGCCAGAGATAGCCAGGGTCAGCATTAATGTGGCAGCTGCAGGCGGTGATGGTCAAAGAGTGCTGGGAGTGGAGGTGGCTGGTGACAGTGATGGGAGGTGATGGCCAAAGGCTGCTAAGAGTGGTTGGTCAAGTAGTGGTCCAGGCCCAGAATGTTGTAGGGGCTAGTTTGGGGAGGTGGAAGTTCTAGAGCTGTGGCTGAATACCAGAGGTTGGTGGCAGGTCATGATAAGTTGCAACACAATCATCCACTCCACTTCAACCTGCACCAGCTTTGTAGTAACACACCTCCTCTCCACAAACCTCGTAACAATCCTCCATTCCTTTATCAATTTGTGGGCCCTGGTGCACTTCAACCACCCTTTCCCTAAGGATCACCATGACCCCTTGCACTTCCAGAACCCCTGCCTGGCCACCCTTTTGACACTAATATAGGACTGCCACTTGCTGGAGAACCCCCACCTCCTTGCTGGGCTCAGGGACTGCTTTTGAGAAACAACAGGCCACTTTTAAGTAGTGGGCCTCCCAACAGTGAACCCCTTGGCAGCTGGAGCCCCACAATGGATGCCTTTCCCCCACAGCATGGTGCAAGTAATAACTACTATTACTACTACAATGCAGCACCTCCGCCCTGCAATCCCAACTCCCAGGACGACATTCATAATGCACTGACCCATGAAGGCAAGCTTGACATCCAGAAGCCAGAACCCTTCCATGGCTGCAACCCTTGCAAACGGAGAGTTTTCCTTACACAGTGTCTTATCATGTTCCAAGCTAAGCCCCTCACTTTCTTCAATTAATATTTCTCTATTGTTCATCTCTGTTCTTGGATTCCATTTATCTTCCAGTTTATCTGTCCATTTTTTGCATGTATTCTGCACTTTTGAAGATTCTCACATCTCAATTCCCTTAGAGCTTGGCACTTTGTGCATGCACAATTTCATCTCAGTTTTGTGTCTCAGGTTTATTGTTATATCTACCAGATCAGCAAGGTCCATCATTTTGCCCACCATGGTTATGTTGTGATTTGTCATCTGGCAAATTGCTTGTCTAGAGTTCACTCTCAGGTTTTTAATCTCCTCCATTTCTATGTGAAATCAGACTGACATTGACTTTTTCAAGAAGTCATCCAGGTCTAGCAGGCAAAATTTCACTACATACTTCTTTGCTGTCCTCATCATTCTCTGCAGCAATGATGGGAGGCCATCTTCTCACATTTTTGCATCCACATTTATTGCTTGTAAGAATGGGTTATGGAATGTATTTCTTACTATTTGTTGCCATTTCTTTGCCATTCTCAGCTGGATGATTTTGTTAGCTACTGCTGCTCACATGGGTCTACTTTCTCCAAGGTTAAGGTATCATTTCACTTTCATCAGTTCTATAGCCTTGTTTTTGAAGGTTAGGTTTAATAGTTTCTTACTTCCTCTCTCATGTGAGAGTTGTAGGGTTTCTATACCTACTGTGAGGTGATTTTCTTGTCTTCAAATGAAGTCACTTATTATCTTCTTTAGTTTTGCCTCCACTTGCTTTGGCATTCTTTGTACACTAGTCCTGCGCTGAGTGCAGCCGCCAACAATCATCTCTATTATTAGTCTTTTCCCCTCAATTGTGTGTTTACTCTGTTCCCACCTTTTAAAGTCTCTTGCCATCACTTTAATTGTGAGTGTTCATATATTTTTATCTTTAGTTTCATTTTCTATGAAGTCTGTAGAGAAGGGACTTACCCAAAAAGCATCAAAAACCACATTATAAGAACAAACAAACAGACGTGCTAAGGCTGCCATCACCAAGTAATGGCAGCACTGATTCCAAAGTAAGTGGCTGTGTAATTTGATATGCTTAGCAGATCATCATGAGCTGCTGATTTTTAAGGCTGTGCTGGAAATAGAACATGCAGTATAAATAATAAGTGCATATGACAGGAAAGGGCTTGTGGTGGAAGAAACTGTATGGGTCCCATATGCAGAAGCAGCTGTGGTAGGGTGCAGCAGAAACCTGGGTGGGAGGGCCATATTTACCGTAACGTATAACCCACAATTGCTCAGCAAACAGGAAATTTTATTTTATTTATTTTATTTTTTTTTTGGGAGGGTGGGAGAGTATTTGATTTTTTTCATTTGGCGAGTGCAAGGATGAGATGAATGAAGTGTCTCATCTTGCACTCTGCTGCTGAGGTAACGTAACTGGAAAAGGAAAAGGGGCGGCAGTCCATTAGGTTGCACGCCTTATCTCATGCTGGGCTAGCTGGCACAGCATGTAGCTGCAGCTTACAATAAGGCTGTGCTGGAAATAAAATGTGTGGTATAAATAATAAGCACATATAACAGAAAAGAACTTGTGGTGGAAGGAACCGTATGGGTCCTGTATGCAGAAGCAGCTGCGGTAGGGTGTGGCAGAAACCCCCAACCAGGTGCAGCTCACTTACGGCCATGCCTACCCACCAGAACTGCGCTTGAAAGAATAGATTGAAATGAAAAAAAAAGTTATTATTTTATTTTATGACATGGCAAGATTAACCAGATCAGACCAATCAGCGTCAAGAAAGCTTGTAAGGTTTTGTTTCTGGGTGAATCATTGTTGCAAAGACTTCCATGCATGTATGACAGCATTTGATTTGATAGTGTCGAGTCTTCTCCAATAAATCAGAAAATAGAGAGAACTCTATCCTCCATGCTTGATAACTATCAGTGGATCAACACCGTTGGAGAGTAGTTTCACAGAACCTCCTATGCGATAGCTGTGGCCATGTATGATATCCAGATTTTTGGCAGAGTAAATATCTAGAAGGAATGTCAGGTTGAATTCAGTTGAGGTGTTGAAGTAAATACTATTGGTGAAACATAGAAACACATTCTTTGTGAGGAAGCAAATGTGTGAAGTTCTGTTTGCCAGCTCTCAAAAAGCAAAAAGTGGCATTGAATTTGCCAAGCAGTTAGCACGCAAGTGGTTTGCAATAGCTTTAACAAGGCAGAAAATATTGTCTCTCTCTGTCAGACTACAATCAGCACCAGAAGAGCGTGTAGTCTTAGACCACGGAATGTGAAAAGTAACTACTCTTTGACAATGAGTGTGAGAAACGTGCATAAGCAAATCATGTAGAGTTTGGAGATGGAGCAAAGTGATCAAATTACATGGCAGTTGTTTGAACACAGAACCCTGGATGTACACCGATTTCTGAAGGGACTTGATCCAAGGGTCATTGCTTGGCCAATTAGCTCTGTTGAACAGGTGCCATAGGCGTAGACTGTTGAGCCAGAGCTTTATACATTCTCCAGAACAAATGGCAATGGAGTCGGCAATGAAAGTGGATAGAAGTATTGGAGAAGCTGGCATTTGCAAGTTCTCTGGAATAAACTCTTTATCACAGAATTGAGTAAAATGTAAGATACCAGCACCATAACATTGGTGCATCTTCTCCTCAACAGAATTCAGGAGTCCACAGAAGATTTTAGTTTGCAAGAGTTGTGAATTAGGAGACATGTTAGAGTCAGCCATCAGACCATGGAGAGTTTTGCACAGTATGAGTTGGCAGTTGGCAGGGACCAGGGCTGTAAGGGCAATGGAACATAAGCATTCAGGGCATTAGGTGGGCAGGCTGTGATACTGTGCAAACTAGAGACTGCCAATTCACAGGGTGTGAGAGTATGGGACTGCCTCATTTCAGTCTTGTGGAGAGGGAAGCGGTGTGCCACAGGATGAAAATTAGGATTACTGGATATGTGAATATTGGTTGTGGAAGACAAAAAAGCTTTTGGAGTGGAATTGTTTGGGGTGTTGGCAAATTTGTATGGGGTGTGGATTTTTAGGTCTGGTTCAGGATGAGGAACAATCTGCAATTGGTGAAACAATATGAATACATGGGGTTCTTTCATTGGAAGTGCAAGTCACTGGAGGGTGTGTGGAATCATTGGTAGTATCTTTACAAGTAATGTGAGGATGTTCAGAATGGTTGAACAGCACTAAAATACATGGAGAGACAGGGCTGGCAGTGCCCAAAGGCACATGTGGCTGGGACCTGCTAGACATTAACAAAGGCATTTGCTATGTCATCAGGAAGAGGAAATTCCCATGACAACAAAGTAGATTTTGTCATGACCCACTACCAACCTCCGGCACTCAGCCTTAGCCCTGGAACTCCAACCTCCCCAAACTGATCCCCATGACCGTCCCAAGCCTGGACCGCTACCCAACCAGCCACCTCGACAGCCCTTGGCCATCACCGTCCATCATTGCCACCAGCCACTGCCACTCCTGGCATTCTTCGGCCATCACTGTCCGTGACTGCCACATCAGCGCTGGCCCCAGCTATCCTCGGTGCTTCCTTTAACTGCAGCTGCCACATCAGTGCCGACACCAGCAACTCTTGGCGCTCCTCCTAGCCTGTGTCAAAGCCTCCTCAGCTACCACTGAGATGCCCATCATGCATCATGACTACGCATCACCACTGGTCCAACTTCCACATGCCATGCTCCACTCCTGCTCACCTTCTCACCTTGCCACCATTCCATGCCTCCACGCTCCCAAAGCAAGACCTTTCTTTTGAAGAGCTTTCTTTGCACCACATGACATGCATTGACCACCACCACCGCCTTGCATGATCCCTGGGCTTCATCTTGAGCCCTAGCATTGCAACTCATCACCAGAGCCTGGACCTGTGCCTCAGGGCCTACATACCATACAGTATATAAGTTGTAGAGTAGCATCTAGTACTCTAGTCTTGATATTGCTGTACTTCTGTCTCTAATTTTGTGTTTCATTCTCTGTCTTGTTAGTCTCATGTGCCCCAGTTTCCACTTTCCTACTTATCTCATTTTTGTATCGTACTCATCTTATCTTGTTTTGCTTTACTTGTCTCTACTCTTCTTGTACTTCCAATCTAACTCTGCTTCATCTCTCTCTCTCTGCCTCAAGTCTCTAAGTCTCTTCTTTCCTCTCTATTCTCTCACCTTTGTTTTGACTCTTTCTCCTTTCAGCTTGCTTAGATCTCTGCGCCTCCCACCTTTGATCCTGGAACTCACTAAGTCCTCTCACTCACCCTGGCTATCTGTTCACTAGCCCCAGAACTCACTCACATATTGGCGCTCATCTTCAACCCTTTCCATGCATCTCCAAAACTTGTGCCTACCCTGGCACTTGTTTTCCAACCTCCTTCCTCACCTCTGGCACTCACATTTCCACCCCAGCATGACTGGTGATCACTCGCTCAACCGCTGCTTGCATCCCTGGCCCCACCTTGGTCTCACATGCCCCATGCTCTCAACAGTACCACTGTGTTTGTGAACATTGTGCACACCATGTAAGGATTTTCAGTAGACTGAGCCCCCATAGTCAGCGGAACCTGACAGATTTGAGAGGTGCGCACTCCCCATGCAAGAGTGCATCAGCCAGATTAAGTTCAGAGGGAATGTAGCAAAAAGTGGGAATGATCAAGCATTCATTGAGTAATGCATAGGAACACCAAACACAATGATTAATAAGGATAGACCTACTGCAGCCTTTTTGATGAGTGCCAATAGCATCAGAATTGTCAGAATGAATCAGGAGACGTCTGCATGGAGGTTAGTGGGCGTAGAATATTGATAAATGAAGGATGTTGCCTGTTGAAAAATCCCAGCTGGCGTAGGAAGTGGAGTAAAAGAGTAAAATTTCAATCACAACAGATTCTAACCAGCGGATATCCTGACCAGGACATTTTCAATCAAGCTTTAATTTCATAGCATAGTGGTGATTGTTGACAAGGATGCCAATGCCCCAGGATGTTGAAGCATCAACAAAAATGTTAAGATCTTCTAGAGATTGTATAGGAAATAGTTGATAGTATGCAAACAAATCCTGGAGTCAAGCCCACCACCACTTGAGATTGTGTAAAAGTGAATTGGATAGGTGGTGATTGACAAAGTAGTTCCCATTGAAGGTGAACATGAAGTTTGAAAGTACCGGGAGCCTGGAGGAACCATCAGGAAAAACAAAGGAAATGTGAATGAGAGTGCCGTGCATGGATTGGATGTCCCAAAGGTTGAAGGTGGCATAGTCATTTTCATGGGCTATGATCATAGAATCAACCTTAGTAAGATATTTCATGCATTTCTTTTCTCGGAGAAATACACGCTTGTCAGTTAGGTTCCAAAAGAAATCTATGTAGGAAAATGAGTTGAGGAATTTAGACCCAGATTTTTTGGGGCGCCATGGTACATCAAGGCCAGAAACAAGGTTCAACACCAATTGACAATCATGAGCATATAAAAATCCATTGTCAGAAAAGGGCCCTGATTCATTAGGAAAGTGGAAGCAGTTGATGTCATCTTCTAGTTTAAAGAATAATCCATTGTTGCCCATTTTGCAGAACCATATATCAACTAGTGCATTTCTTATCTGCCCTGAATTGCTACTTGCAGGTCTGGCTCCAAAAGTATGAATGTGGTTGATAAAAAAGCAGTTTTTAGATGACACGACAAGAAAAGGCTTATGCTCCAGTAAAACTGAGTACATACAATGGAAAGATTTTATATCAAAGCAACAAGCTTGAGTGCCTGGGGGCACCACAGCAATCTGAAGGTTTGGATTATCAGCGACTGATCAAATCACACAGAAGGAAGGAGTGGAAATGGGCATTTTAGTTAAAATCATTGACAATGGACCACACAGAAAATGCATAGACATTGGAATATAAAATGGGTAAAGAGCTGAAGGTGTAAGTGTGCATAAGCACAGAAAATGTGCAGATGCACAGGAAATACAGAAAGGGGGGTACAAGCCCCGGACACTGGAATATGAAAGAAGAACAATGCTCAAAAGCACCAGAAAGGGGGGAACAAGCCCTGGACAGTGCATAAGCATGGACAATGTACAAAGCACAGGAAAAGGGAGAAAGAGCCCTGGACACTGGGTGCAAGGACAGAAAAAAGCAGAAAAAAGGAACAAATACCAGACAATATTAATATTCATGAGGAAAGGAAGTAAAGAAAAAAAGGGGTAAGCCCTTGACAAAGTCTGTGTGGGCATATGTGTTTGAGAGAACTTGGGACAATATTGTGGAAAAAATGAGGTGAGAAACAAGGTATGAAGTGAAGAGGAAAGCAAGACTACAACTTACCTGCTCTACAACCTGGTGTGCCATGTCAAACCATGTGGGGAAATCATCTTTGTCAATGAAACTATTGACTGAGAAAACACCTATAAGTGAGTTGTCTTTTGAGAGGTTGCAACAAACATGAAATCCTAGAGGGAGATCTGGGCCCTGGAATTGTTCTGAGACAATAAATGAGGAAGAGTAGATGGGGCCTCTCAGTATGCACTCAACATTGGAGAGAGAAAAGGGGCCTGACATGTGGCAAAAAGCAATTTCCATGTCCAGATATTCTCCTACTACTGCAAGGAATTTTTTGATGGAAAGATGGTCAGGAATAGAGACCAATTGAGTTAGAACAGGTAGAGTGCCTAAAGCAAAGCTGCCAAGAAGGTTTTGGATCAAGAATGGATAGGATAATAAAAGGTCATGTTTTGTGAGAAGATGTTGGAACGTAGAAACATTGTAAGGATGGACGATTCTGGAGTAAATTTCTTTGTCTTGAAAAGAAAGAGGTGCTATGGGCAAACAATAATGGATACAAGAAGAGAAATCATGATAAATTAAAGATTTGGAGAGCGTCTCCATCAGGGATCAGGTGTAAAAACATCCATTGATGACACACAGGCATGACCATGAACAAGCGAAGGCTGGGTGGTCTCCTCTGCAGAGTGAGCATACATGCAAAGCATCATTGCCATGATGGTTGTCACATGCCTGGTTGAAGTTGAAGATGCCACAGATTCTTTCTGGCTGTCCTCCTTGAGAGGCCTTTGCAATGATGAGTTGGTTGCTGGCAAGCTTAGCAAAGAGGGGTTTACCATCCTCGAAAGAGGCCACGTTACTTGGATGTTCAGTGAACTGGTGTGCCTTTTCACACAAGAGGTATGCCAGTGCAGACTCTCAAAAAAGTAGGGGGTTCTGCTTTGTGAGGGATCGCTGGTTGGAAGCATTTGTAGCAAAGGAAGTCTGAGGAAATTAAACCTCATAAGATCTTTTACAGTCCTCAGCAATGCACGTTGAGATTGGAGGATGACGTCAACTCATGAAGCATATTTTTGCCAATTAAATAGAACATTAGCCATAAGTATGTTGAGGCATGCTTCACATTCAAATTTGTATCAGAGAGGATAAGTATCCTTGAAGTTCTCAACCTGCTGGAAAAATTTTAGATGTTTTTTGTATTCCATAGCATGATTGGTTGAGGTTGAAGTAGGAGGGCCTGCTGATTCTGAAGATGTGGGAGCCTTGCCCAAGAGCTTGAGTGCTTCTAAAAGATTCTTGGATGCTTCCAAGAAACACAAGGGACTAAGACATAAATGAGTATTGTCATTATCCCAGATTAGTAACATCTTGGCCAGATCAAGTAGCAGGACCTTATCCACAGAGCGGTCATTGGAACTGAAAGGTCATACGACCTTAGTATGAATGACCTGTGGCAAATTATTTACTTGATCTATATATGGAAATTAGTGAAAAAGTGCAAAGGAGGGGGAAAACAGTTTCTAATATTAAGAAGGAAAATTGTGGGAATAAAAACTTCCTTAGCTTCTCACAGAGATCATTTGATAGAGTTAGCCATTTCCATACTGCCTAACAACTTGGCTCAAATAAAGCTATCAATCTCCTTTGCCCTGGCTCCAGGACTCCAACTCCCTCAAACCCACCTCCACAACCATCCTGAGCCCAGACCACTACCCGGCCAACCACCTCAGCAACCCTTGGCCATTGCCACCTATTACCATCAACACCGGCATCTCCCTGGCCATCATCGCCATGACCACCACATCAGCGCCAGCGCCAGCTATCATACTGCCCATGACCACTACATCAGTGCCAGCCCCGACTATCCCCAGCACTTCTCCAACCGCAGCCACCACATCAGCGCCAGTGCCGGCAACACCTGGTGCTCCTCCAGCCTGTGCCAAGACCCCCATCATGCATCACAATCATGCATCACTGCCAACCTGACCTCTGCACACCATGCCCCACTTCCGCTCACTTCTTCACCGCCTTGCTGCTGTGTGCTCTGCATTTCCAGTGCAAGACCTTCTGCGCCATGCGACATGTCTCAACCTTCACCGCTATCTTGTGCAATCCCCAGGTCTCACCCTGAGCCCTGGCACCGCGACTTGCCACCAAGACCTGGGCCTGAGCCCCAGGGCTTACTTACCACAGTATATAAGTCGTAGAGTAGCAAGTAGTATTCTAGTCTTGATATTACCGTACATCTTGTATTGTTTCATCGTGTTTTGCCTCTGTCTTGTAGTCTCACACATTTTAGTCTCTGTTTTTTTGACTCTGCTTTATTTATTATTGTACTTGTCTCATATCTTTTCCTATTCGTTGTCTCTACTCGTCTCTTACTCTAATTCCATCTCTGCTTTACTCTTCCTCTCCTTGTTGACCTCTAAGTTCTCTTTGTCTCTTTTGTCTCCTGCCTCATCTGTTTCCACTTCCCTTTATCTTATCTTGACTCTTTCCCCTTTTGGCTTGCTTGATCTCCGCTCTTCTTGCTTCCATCCCCAGGACTTGCCAAGTCCCCACACTAGCCCAACTCTTTATTTATTAATCCCTGGGACTCGCTTGCACACCAGTGCTTGCTTGTTCCATTCTCTTGCCTCCTCAGAACTCGCGCCTACCCCCAGCACTTGTCCTCCACTCCTCACCAGCACTCACTCTCCATTCTGGCGTTACTGGCAACTCCTCGCTCATGCCTTTGGCCCCACTTCAATCTCCTACGCTTTGCACTCTTGCCAGTACTCTCCGTCTGTGGACACAGTGCTCACCACATAAGGTACTTGCTCAGTGGACTGAGCCCCCATGGTCAGCAGAACTTGACAGCATGGATTTGACTGGCAACAATTTTGTGGAGTAAAGAAGGGAGTAGGGGAGCCAGTAGGGAACACAGTGATTCACTCTCCACAAGTTCTTGTACCTTGTCTTCAGAGTGAAAGTATAAGGGCCTTAGAGGAGGGCCAACATCCATATCAACAGAGCAGAGGGAGGGAACATTCTTGACATTGACAGTTTGAAAAATACTAGCATTATTGAATTCTTTCTTCTGTATTGATGTTCTCTTGGATACGAACCACCAAGGAAAGCTGAAAATGGCTGATGCCATCAGGTAACCTGATTCTACCATCAAATCAAAGTTGTTGGGCATGGGACCCAGGATTCTGTCACAATGTTATCAAAAATGGATGGGGTGTTGGTTGCTTGGGCAGAAGAGTTCAACCAAGGGGAGGTTTCATTGGCTGATATTGTAGGTGACAGGACAGTTAGATCACAAGTTGCTTTGCTATAGATGATGAAAGATGAAGACATAGATTCCCAAGACTGAGGATAACGACAATACAAGTATTTGATTTTTTTTATTTGGCAAGTGCAAGGATGAGATGAATGAAGTGTTTCATCTTGCACTCTGCTGCTGAGGTAATGTAACCAGAAAAGGAAAAGGGGCAGCAGTCCATCAGGTCACATGCCTTATCTCATGCTGGACTAGCCGGCACAGCATGTAGCTGCAGCTTACATTGAAGCAGTGGCTATGCTAATCTGATGATCAGATTATGATGGCCAACTGCTGATTCCTGTAAAGTGGCTGTGCTGATCAGATCTCAGCCATCACTGACCAAATCAATCAAATGAATCAATCAGTCAATCAAATCTTTGACAACATCAGCCCAACACATCTCTTCCCTCAACCACTCATTTTTTGTCCTTTTACACAGGCCCAACCATTCCAAAACAACATCCCTAACCTCTAACAACCATGAAGATAGGAAGAATGGAAGGTGAAGTAGGAGAGGGCAGCTGAAAGAGGGCCAAGGAGTGTGTTTAGCCAGAGGGCTAAACCATTCTTTCAAGGCAGGATCTGGACATGCCAAGGTCATGTTGGCACCCCTGAATATGCAAGAAAGCAGCAGAATCATGCAAACTGCACCTGGTCTGTGTGCACTGATAGAGGTATAAAAGAAAGAGGATTTGAGAGACTTAAAGCAAGCAATCAGCTTGCCACAGCACGAGGTCTTCAGAGCATGGATCTATTAGGCCTAGAAGCTTGTGTATTGGCTTCTGTTGAGTTGAAATAAATTGATTTTATTTTGAAATTAAGACTAGCTTCATTGGTTTCATGAATAAAAGCAGTTTTTAAAATCAAACAAACTATTATATTTCATTATTTAAAAAGTGTGCATTGAATGCAGCTTGAACCCTCAAACTTAGTGATTTGACTGTGACCGTAAACAAAGTAGCAAAGTGACATTTACTATAAACTTTGTCTACTCTTACTAGTTGATTTTGCATCAATTGGAGCCCACCATGAGGGGCTTTTGTTGCACAAAACAAACACTTTTAGGTCTCTGTGAGGAGTCCAACCAAAAAGAAACATTAGTTTTGCACCACCTGGATCTTGGCCCAATTCATCTAAAGTTACTAAACCAAGGGTAAAAACCTCTGTTACTTCAAAGAAGAGAAACTCATGCAAAGGTACTGTTGCTGTTCTAGAGAATCCAGATGTTGTTCTTAGTAAGCAAAAACTTCACACTGAAAAGCACAAGTGTCCAACTCAACCAACACAAACTACTACTTTTGTCTTAGAAACACCTATTTCATCTCAAACTATGGAACAACAACCCCAACCACAATTACCAGAACCACAACCTCAGTTGACACAACAACTATACCATTATAAAGTGCCACTTGCTGATAGCAGGGATGCACCAAAATTTAAACACAGTGAAACCTCTGAGATTCACTGATTTGTCCAAAGGATGGAATTTTTGTTTGATCATGCTAGTCTCACCAGTGATAAAGAGAGAAAGAAAAGGATTTTGGAGTATGTGGATGCTCAGACAGAACGGGAATGGCTAGGCTTTGACTCTTATAGTGAAGGAAAGAAGCTCTTGGGAGAATTTTGTCAAAGAAATCAAAGAGTCTTACTCAGAAGCAGTTGATGATACAGATAGTGTTGCAAACCTGGATTGGATTTGCAGGGAGCATGCCAGACTGAGTAGAAGTGACACAGGAGAAATCCATTATCTTCTTAGGAAATTTAGAGCTGAGGTGGAGAAGTTCATGGATGTTATGAGCAATGGCTCCTTTGTGAATAAACTCATAGAATACTTCACCCCAGCATTTGCAGATGTAATAGAGGAGAGGTTGATTTCAAAATATGGCCATAATAAGGAGCCAGCTGGAAACAGACACAAGGACAATAAGTATGACTTATCTGAAGTGAGGACTGTTGTAGCTACTCTGATTAATGGTGCTTTTAGAAGAAGTTCTAGAGATAGATAAATAGGAGGACAAAATGGCACATCTACAAAATACCATTGTGACTATGAGGAAACAAGTAGGCAGCATTCAAAGTGCTATGCAATTCATACAGGCTGGCCAGCTAGAAATGCAAAATAGCCTCTTGCCAACTGGAGGTCAAGTAGAAGGGTTCAACACCATTCCATCTGCAACTCAAGGGGGAAATCTCCATTGCTTTTATTGCTGGGAACAAGGCCATAAGATTGCTGAGTGGAAGGTGATACCAGCTGATGTACAGAAAGGCTGGATTATCTTAGTGGAAGGAAGGGCCAGGATGCCAAACAGGGCTCCTTTACCTAGAGAACTTGCAAGCATTTCACCACACCAGAGACTAGTGAAATTGCATGACACCCAGGCTGGGATGTATTTTAGTTGGTCAACAGATGAAAGTCCAGAGAATCCCATCTACTCCACTCATATAAATGCCATTAGAAACTCAAGAGATGGCATTTTAGACCATATTCAACATGGAGAACCAGACAGGCTGAGGGAACTGGAAAAGGGCTTCAACAAAATGGCTGAACTTATCAATGTACTGATTAATACAAGAAAAACAGCCAATCCTAGTGAAGTGCAGCAGCACAACTCTCAGGATTTTGAGATGGCTTAGTGAAGGCAGTGAAGAAGGAGACATCTCAACCAGAAGTATCCTTGCTACCAGAGAGACCCATTGAACCCATTGAAAAACCCTGGAAAGAAAAGCTGACTTTGAGAATACTTTTTAAAGCAGCAGCAAAACTGGACTTATCTTTTGAAAAGGTGCCAGCTCTCAATGAGGATCGCATAGTACCAGTGCAGGCCACTGAGAAGAGTGCCCCTCAAGAGACAAACAAGGAGTTGGATAGGATGATTGAAAAGTTATGTAAGGCATCTGTGCCAATCTCAACTAGAGAGTCACTGACAGTGGCTCCCAGTTTAAGAAAGACCATGATACTAAAGTTGGTACCTAAACCACCTAGGCCCAAGAAACCTAACATTCCAAGGACAGCTACTCAACATATGGTAGCAATGGAGAAGTAACCCAAGGTAGACATTGGTTATCTACCTGGAACAACATACTTCATTGCAGATGGGACACAAGCAGGCTTACTTACTGAGGCAGTTGTGCGTCAGGATTGTGTTACCACCTACTTGGAGAAGATCCCTCTAGGAAAAAAGCCAGTAGTAGTGTATGTGGCTAGAGAACTACAGGTTCTACGCTTATTGAACTCTATAATCAATAGGAAAGACAGAGTAGAAGCAATCTTGGACAGTGGATCTCAAATAGTCTGCATAGCATTGAGAGAAGCTTTGAAGCTAAAATTGACTTGGGATTCAGACGTATGCTTATGCATGGAAAGTGCTAAGCAACAAGTGAATGAGTGTGTTGGTTTAGCAAGGAATGTACCATTCACTTTTACTGAAGGCTTTACTGTCTATTTGCAAGTGCACATCTTCAACAAGCCAGTATACACTGTCTTGTTGAGACATTCATTTGACACTTTGACTGAAAGCACTATTCAAAACTTGCCAGATAGAAATGCCATCATCACCATTAGAGACCCAAACACAGGTCATTGAACAGCTCTATCTACTATTGAAAGAGGGAAGATGCTTGAAAGTGATGTGGCTGGCTATTGAAGGAGAGTCAAAATTTTGAGTCTCAATGAACTGGTCACTGAAGAAATTGCAGTGAGTCTTGCTGAGACTTAAGATGAAGAGATAGTAGTCAGTGGATATTTTATGGAACATAGTCAATTCAATAAGGAGGATTTGAGAAATAAATGTCTACTTGCAAGCATTTGCAGCTGACAAGGGATGTGAGGGAAAAGATCAAAAGACATTGTCAGCATATTTGAATGGTGAACTACCTCAAATACTTGACACTCTTGAAAAGATCTTGGTATAACAAGAAGAAACTCTAAAGTCAGAAGCAGGTGGAGGGGGAGACTGCCCAAGTGTTTTCAAAGAAATACAAGCCTGTGGCCAGAAAGGTTAAGCCTGTACTATGGACTTCCCCTGAAGAGTTTAG
>JABCKQ010000122.1:0-19298 GCA_018857305.1 Termitomyces sp. T159_Od127 | reverse complement strand
TTCTCAATAACACGTCGTCCGATTGACTCTTGTATCGCCCCCACGAATGCTGCAATGGTATGATAATTGCTGAAAGAGTCTTGTGGAAATGTCTTGGTATGATAAGAAGTAAGCATTTATTTACGGCCGCCTTAATTCAAGTCATACAAGCTTGCTTTTATGCAGATTTCGCTATTCTCTCCAATATGCTTTCCGCCCTGATCCATCCAGATGACTCTTTTCAACAAAATGCATCTAGGAATGACATAGTACTCTTCGGTGTCAGCGGACCTAGGAAGAAAGACGCTCTGCGTGGAGAAGAATTCGAAAACGTAAATTCACAACATGGTTGCTGCTTAGTTGTCTATGTTCATTTGTGCCCGTACGTGAATCATCCAACAAATATTGCAATAAAGAGAAGTATAGGACTTCATATTGATGTTGCTACACATGCAATCTAGTTCTCCATGACCCCACATCGTCTAATCCTCAAGCAAAGTAGAATCTACGTGTCACTGTTTCTGGTCATTGAGAGCAGGACTCAGGAGGATCTTGCTCCATGTGTATCAACTTCTCCGTACAATTGTAAACTCGCTTATCTCAAAACTTAGGTTACCTGGACGTTTACGTTTATCAACTGCTTTGCTTCTCGAGACTGGCGCCGAAAGGCTAGGACAAAGGCTGGTGCCGACTGTAACTCGCGGGTCCTCGTGACCAACATTACTGGACATTCATGCGAAATCTAGATTCTGGCTCTTCACTCCAATTCTATCGGGTAGGTTCCATCCATTGACTACCCTAAACTCTGGATCTATAGGGACAGTGCTTATTACAACGAGAAGGACGCTGGGAAGCTTCTACCTTCTCTACGGCGTGAAACGCTCCTCAGATATGCACTCCCAGTGTGTCCAACCTCTGTGAGGCACCGACTACGGGTACCACAGATTGCTTACACGACCCGTGCTTTTTATCCTGCTGCCAATTATAACTCAGTTGAGATGCACTGTCTCTCCATCCCAACAGTATTGTCATCCATTATTCTAAGACTAACATCCCCGGTATGAATGCCTATGATATTATCGAAGACCTTGCGATGCAAAAAAGGCGATCTTGTGTTTGACCGGACTGGGAAAAGCTGCTAAGAACGGAATGCCTCTCCTTGTACGGATCATTTCTTTCTCCTGACTTTCCCCCTGTGGCTGCGGCGTTGGGACACGTGTCCCTGACGCACCCCACGATTAGCTTTACTCCTCATACTACGCAATGTCACAATCCCTTGCGTTGGTCGCAGGACCTCCGGTACAGCTGGTGTCAAAGCAAGTTCGCCTATCCCATAACATCCACTTTGTTGATATTGTTTCTACTTATACAAGTTCTGGCTGATCTCTATCGTCCGTTATTTTGAGTGTCTCCCGTATCATGTCATATCCGCTCCTATGCTGATACCACCTGTCAAGGTAGAAACCCTTGCTACGGCAGGGCCCTAGAGGTTGGCTGCGGAAGGTGCATTTTAACTTCCATTGGAAGACATATTACAGCACTTTTCATAACGATAGGCCTCTTCGAGTTCCTCTTGTTTAGTTGTTTGGGCTGATATCCGCGAAGCCGAATCTTGCCGAAGGACTAAAACATCGGCAGGTGGCGGCAGTGCCCCATATCGTCCTATCATTCATGGATAGTTGTTCGCGTCGGGATTTTCATACCTGATGAAAACAGTTTTCCTTCCATATGGCAATGATACTCGGGGTTTCAAAGAAGCGGACTATATCCGAGTAGTTTGACCACACGTGCCCTACCTCCACTTTCTTCCCATGACGTCGACCCAGCATTGGCGCACACAAGGCGTCGGTCTTCTACTTATCTATCTTTCTTAAGAAATGCCGCCGTGATTGCACAACCGTCAATACCTCGCCAACTCGTCGTGAATGATTGAGATTATTGACCTCTTTTTGACTCTCAAACTGATCCCACGAGCTCTCATTCCGACGCCTGCTGCGGAGTCTGCGATCAATGATGAACATGATATGAGTCCCATTTAGTAAGCGTTTGAAACCAGGTGCTGCGGCGTGCAATTAGTCATGTTTTCACAGCACATACTAATTCTCTTGTCTTATCACGCGAGTGAAAGGATAAAAGTAACATTTTCCGGGAAAGACCGCTCTCGTATCTTTCTATTGTATCTGCTAGAATGAGGCCTCTAGCGGTTTACCTTGACGAGAAAACTGAAGAGCAGCTGCTTCCTCTGCCGAACGATGCCAAGTCGGCGGCCACGATTCCTGAACCGTCACGCAGGCATAACAAGTGGCGGATCCGGGCTCTCGTTCTTCATGCTTGTCTCGTGTTTCTAGTATTCAATAAGTTCAATTGCATCAAAAGCTTCTACATGTTCCCATTTATAACGAATGTGTGTATTTTCGCCTCTTTCAGTTGTTATCTTATACATCTTCTTACAGGATGAGATCATTCCAAGTCCAAATTGGTCCATTCCTTCTAACATCACTCTTGGAGAGTGTGGGCAATGGACCGAGGACATCTCTTCCAGGGGAGATCTCATTGCTGCTGTAACTACCTTCCAGCTTCCAATCTCTTCAAACACCATTTTGTTCTTGTCACGAGGCGCTGCTGCAGGTGGCATTGATATTCAATACGGTGGTAATGGGAGTGATGTCCAAGTCATAGTGAAGGCGTCCTATAGGTTCCCAGAAGCCCTGGATACTGTCAACGTCTGTATGGTGACGCGCGGTGAGGGAGAAAATGGTGTCGGTATCTTCGTACGTCGATGTCTTTCCCTGCAAGTCGAATCTTACTGACAATTGCACTAGAATTTGCCATGGTCATATCCGCATCATCACCGCAATGTCCTTCACTTCGCGGTCATAATCACTTTGCCGAAAGCGGCTGAGGGTTCAGTGTTGAATATAAAGGCGTTTGAAACTGATATGCCCCTGTTCACTCATGAAGTCACTGATCTTAATGGTTCTGTCCACTTCAATTCCATTAGCCTCAGGACGGCCAATTCACCCATTCATGTACAGGTGCGAATCCATTTCTGCATCATGTAACAAGTGCTTATAACGCTTTGTATAGTCCCTAGAAGCTGAGAAAGCTTCAGTAGTCACGGAAAACAGTCCTATCGAAGGAGAATTTCATAGTTCCTCGTCTCTGAAATTGTACACCAGTAATTCCCCCGTCAATGCTCATGTCACCTTGTTCAGTGCCGACGTTGGACACTACACCGATCTTGATATCTTTACAAGCAACTCGTAAATACCTCTATGACCCCATTGTGCTGTCTTGTTCTCATTCTGGTTGGCAGGGCTATCAAGGGCACGTTATCCCTTGAGTCAGCGAAGGAGGGCGGCGGTAAATTCAAGGTCCATGCGAGCACTTCCAACGCTCCGCTGGAGCTATCCTTTGCCGAAGCGCCGGTCGATTCCATACTCATTCTCGATGCTACAACCTCTATAGGACCAGCGACAGTTTCGCTTCACCCAACCTACGAAGGGCAGTACACTGCTGCAACGTCGTTTCAACGCCCTTCTGTCGTCATCAACCACGATGTCGAAGATCCTGCCGGAAGAGGACGAAAACGTCTGGTACGCTCGTTGGCTAATCGTGGGCCTATCGTGTCTGGTACTGTAAGATGGTACGATGGTGATGATAACAAAGAGTTCATCGGTAATGTCGAAGTTCGCACTTCTTTCTCGCCGTTAACTCTGCGGATCTGAAGAGTCTTCATACCTGTCTTGTTATTTCAGTCCAATCAAAATAAATAATACATGTCATTGATCTAGCTGTTTGTGCAAGACATTCGTCGGAGTCGTCGTCTTTCCTTTCTATCTGAGACGACAGGCAATGCATCAAACACAAAATAACAGGCGCTTCTTTATTGTCAAGCCTTTTGATGTGAATTCGCTTGGCGTTGCTGCAAGTCCAAAGTAATTCATCTAACATGTCAATTGCAAAGGCTGTGAAGTATAGATCTGTCAACAGCTCAATAAGAAGGAAGTCCCTCCCAATGTTCGCAGGTTGTCGATCTTATCATCGGGTAACCAGTATTTTGTGCTAACTCTTCTTCCTGCACTACGTCGATTAGAAATATACCTCACGTTATACGAAGGATTGAGTTGCACTCAAACAACATTGTGAAAACCGTTTTTCTGTCAGAACTTTTCATATTCATTCGGAACAAGGACTGCGTACCGTACTCACCGATCTCGCAATACGAGATTTATTTTCTTGTTTCTCTGGGATATTCTTTAGGACTATGGAAGTGATTGGCACAATCTACACATTATCTAAAGGATGATGACCCAAAGTTTCGAGCGAAGTACATCCGACTGACTGCATCAGATATTTCAATGTGTAGGCTGAATAACGTAGAAGAAAAACATCAGCGAGTCGCTATATTGATGCACGATTCGTCCCTGCATTGTTTTGTCTCCCCTTGAACGCGAAAGAATTGTTGCATATGTAGCAAGCTACCCCTACCCCTGATAACGGTCTGTTTCAGCTCGCCTGTAAGCCCTACTTCCACAAGAATTCAAATCACGATTCGGCGAAAACTGGTATATGAAAACGTGTACCTGAGTGACCGGTTAGGTGTCATCCCTACCGGATCTTCTCGAATCTAAGAGGTCACGAGGAAGATGATCCGTTTAAGCCACTTCGCTTCATGTCAAGACTCAGTAATCGTCGTGTTCTTCATGTCCCTTAAGATACCAAACATGCGGAGAATGATTTCATTTTATCTGATCTCCATATATATGGACATAATGATGAAATGAAAACTAGGTAGTCAATCAACGCCTCTCCATGAAGAGCGACACGAGTTTTGGGCTTTAAGTCGGGAGACTGAGTCACTCCGTTCGTAAAGAGGAAATATTGATGGATAGAACAATGGAGAATTGTTTTACCTTTGCTTGGCGAAGGTAAATACCAACGATGTTCTCGGACAAACAACTTGTACCGGATCTAGAACTTTACAGGTCATGACTAAAAAATGTCCCTCCTATAAGAGTTCCATCCTTTTTGAGAGCTATAGACAGCATTTTCCTTCTCCAGCGTGCTAGAACCAATCGAATCCTCCTCCCGCGTGCTAGAACTAGTCGAAAGCTTTTCTACATTCGCTCCTTGTATTGATTGCTTGTTAATTCTATCACGACCTTCAAGTTGGTAAGACTCGTGGCAGCATACAATCTTCTAAAGACTTATTTCTCTCGCCAACAGAACCCTGAACGCAATCGTTTTAACCGGCAATGGATTCAAACACCGAACCCTTTTGGGCGAGACATTTTTCTAAACGATTGTCACCCTACTCTACATCGTGTCACGCCACACTACCCGCAGAAATCTGGTACGAAATTATAACATATACGACGACATCTTCCATACAGAGCCTAGCATTGACATGTAGTCATTTCCGCTGGCTCGCTCAGCCATCTCTCTTCAAACTTTTCATTGTTCGCTTCAACTATCCAATCCCCCCTAACTCTGTACGTCGAGATATTCATCCTGCAGGAAATCTTGCACGATTGTCGGTTTTACGTAACACCCACATCGCTAGTGGCATAATCGAGATTCGTTTACTCCCATCAACTTACTCAGAAGAACGCCCCACAGGACGTCCAACCCCAGAACTTGTGGATATGCTTTTCTCATATCTCCCATGTCTTGTCAATCTGCGTACACTTGTGTGTCACGACATTGAATTTTCGAGACACCATTTATTGACTCTTAGTCGCATACCCCAACTCATCGAACTCGAACTACAGTCCTGCTGGACGTCGTGCCCTCACGAAGATTTTCCCATCTTCTCGTCACTCATGCTGGATACGCTAAAATTTGAGTATCCTTACAATGCGCAGGCTTACTTCAGTGATTACCGCTTTCTCGCACTTCTGATCCAACCTAGAAATATACGAAAAGTTTCTGTCGGACCAGCGAAAGATGTACTCTTTGCGATGACAGACATTCATCCTCCCGCGACACTCTCGGTTCTCAAAATTCCATTGAATTGCGTCGAGTCGCCTCTGTTTCCATCAGTTATCGCTAGTTGTTCTAGCGTTGATGAGCTTTGGTTATATCTGACGACCGGAGAAACATATCTGCCCGCAATTGACTACTTGCCACCGGACATTCTCCCAAATCTGCGATCATATCACGGTCCTCATACGTATTCACCATGGTTTACGAAACACCGTCCTCTTGAATCTGTTGACTTCGTGCTTTCTGCTCAACCAACAGACCTTTACACATCGATCGGAATTTTGTCAGACAAGATCAAGTCTTTCTCTTGCAGAATAAATAGCTTCGACGCTCGTCTTATAGCAACGATTCACACGTCATTCCCTTCACTTGAACACCTTAACATCTCTGGTACATCCGTCGATATTGACGGTCTTTTTTCCGCTCTCTCAATCGCTAAGAGCCAGAAAGACCTTGCAAGCATCGAGATGGCCATAGAGACTGGTTCATCACGCCTCACGAATAATTGGGCCTTGACGGTGGCGAATATGTTTCTTTCTCGCCTCATCCGCGCATATCCATTTCTGAAACACGCAAGACTCGTGTGTCAGCCCCATACATCCGTCGTATGGGTTTGCCTCAAGGAGAAGAGCCGGCCAACAGTTACTATTGACAATTTGGAGCTGAGGATCGAGAAGGAGGAAAGCCCTTATAAAACCAACGCAATCTGGGATTCATTCCGCTTTCGCTCCTAAACTGACTGTACTATAAATCGAGGGTGTATTCTCTCTTATACGCTTCATTTCCTGTTTCTTCTTTTTTCAAGCCTGCAGTTTTCTTCTTTGTTCGCAATCTGGTACTTATAACAATCAGTAAATGATGACCACATCTGTGAAATTACAAGATAAAGAGGGACATCTATCATCCTGTGCCAAAAATCATTCTTATTTCACAGGCCTTAAACTCATATGGTGAGTGCCATTTAGCTTGGGGAAGAGTTCTACAACGAACAACGATCGGAGGTTTACAATTGAAATCGTCTTTTGGGGAGGCTTGGGGGAAGAATATGTTCAATTCTACTCCCCTCAGCTATACACACAATCACACTCGAATACTTCTTTTGTCGGCCACCAGAAACGCAGTGAATATACCTTGAGGTATTCCTTCGATCAACTGGGCTTCACGAGTCTGGATCGCTGGAATCTGTTGGTCTTGAAGTTATAGCCTCTGAAATGTTTAAGACGTGTGGGTAACGTAGGAATGCATGTAGTGAGCAAACTAGGCACAATAGGTACGATCTTCACTTGAGCGAGAGTGTGGGCAAGAGAAAACATCACTTTTACCTATAATTTATTGTGCGGCCTCGATTCCAGCCCAGCAGGAGGAGCAAGCAAATCAGCGCCAGACTATGCATCATGAAAGAAGGCAGTATCTTTCTCGCATAGAGAAAGAAACCCAAAGGATCGGTGTCGAATGGAAACTTCAATCGGAGTTGTAAGTCGTCTAGTGCCCGACCGAATAGTAGTTTGGAATACAATAAAGGGAATTCATCTGATCTATATATCGTGTTGATAGGTCTCGTGCCAAGTATCGACGTGGGAAGAGATTTGCACATGGATATTAGATGCACTTGTACACAGTGAGTAGAAAATAAGGAGCATAAGAATCGATCTACTACGTAAAATAGGAAGCCGGTAACCGTACTGTTGACATTACAATCTTGAGCTCAGCATAGACCAAAAAGATGACGGTTGAAGTAGTGGATCGAAAAATCACACTAGGTAATGACGACTATCCCTTGAAATTAATTTCAACAGGATCATAATGGACATCAATCTTGAAAGAATCTCTCGAACAGGTCGTTTCATGACGGAACTGAGGAACCATTTAAATTCAATGTGACCTGGAAGGTGAGGTGTCTTTCATCCTGACTAACAATGCGCAAAGTCTATAGGTAAATCAACGTACATAATCAATGCAATGGGTCCGAGTATAAAGAGTATACACGAAGAACTTGACGTCGAGCATGTTGTCGTACGATAAGGAATGATTACATGTAAGAAGTGCCGACAGATCGCTGTTTACCCACCCGGGTTTAGGACATTTAGCTTCGGAAGTTGTGCTGTGCCAAGTAAGACGGGAGAAGTGTTAGTGACATGAAGGAACAGGAATAAGACCATAGACAGAGATACGATATGCAGACCAATGTAAACGATTTACTTTCCTGGATCAGCTGAGCAAGCGAGTAACGGTCCCGACCCACTATCAGTACCATAAACGTCACACACCTCGATTGAGCTTCAGTAGCCCATCCAACTATACTGCTGAATGATATTGCCTCGCGGCATAGACAAGGCGAGTGCAGGTTACTAACTGTTATAGTGTCACGAGTCGGGCAGCTCAGCGCTGATATGTAACGCATTTAATATACGGCATAGGAACGGAGGCCGATAATAATAATGCCCTCTTGAATCCTGTAGCCATCGTGTCTTGAAGTTTTGACGTTGGACCACGATTCACACGTCAATCAACTTCCCACTCTTGTATTTGGAGAATAATAAAGCCACGTAAGAGCCACCTGGAGGAAAATTGAGGAGCTCCATGAACGCTGAAAGAACTAAAGAGGAAAAATCAGTCCGAGATATTATCCAACAGGATACGAGAAGGAAGGGAATCGGCTTCCCAGGTCGGCGGCTTTTAGACCCAAGTCTCACAGTACCACATCATCAATGTGAGAGCAGAATCATGACAGAGACGACTCACACGCGTTAAAGATCAAAAGAGAGTCAAGCATTCAGTTCGATTTGCAATTTGAGGTGGGAAGATGTGACTAGTTTTTCCAAGCGAAAATTATCACTCTAGAATACCCAGGATTTCTGTGCTTCTCCTGCCATTTTAATCGAATAAGCCAACCAGACATTTTGGTAACTTATTCTCGAGATTGGCCTATTTTTGTTGAACAGGAGTGGCGTAGATTATTCTCGCTCGCCTATAATGGATATCTGTGCAAATGGACTAGGACCTTTCAAAACCAACATCCGAAGAGGTACATCCATCGGTTATTTCTTCTACGAGTATAGTTTCCAGCCATCTCCAGGTTAGCTAGCTTGTGGAATTCAGGGTCCGAACACAGCGGAGCTTGGACTCACATAAATTACTGTTCAAGTCTCTCCAAGTATCCGGCGGGATCATTATACGGATACCGCTGGCCAGAAGATGGAATGGAGCGATCGGAGCACAATGAATCGGAAGGTGACCGGGAAAGGGTGCGCTTCAATGCTTAGGCATGCTAAAATAGAATCCTCGATGTGGTCGGTGTAGCTTACATAAAAGGCTGTGATTTGCATTATCGTGGCAGGCATGCAAACACGTGGTGGCAGTGTCAACCATCGAAAATCAACAGTCAAATAACTCAATCCAAACTCGAAACGTTTTTCCACTGACGAAATGACATCAATGACTGAAGAGCTTGTTTTCAACCACACGTCACCTGCTGATCTCGACGTGCATTCTCTACCCTCTCAGCTTTTGCTCTTCCTCGGTGTTAACACGCGAAATACAGCCTTTTCTTGAATGTTCATCACAGCATGGAAGAGCATGTAGCTACAGGCAAACACCACAGCCTTCCATTTTTTGGAAGCAGGGCAAGGCTCCAGTCAAGACTGTCGATCTTTCTCCAGATGTTTGAGGTCATCGACATTGCTTGAATCGGCAGAGGGACTACTTGAGACTACTTGGCTGGTGTCACGCGTAGAGATCCTGAAGACGACTAGATGGGAGATATACCCCGGGGTTATCCGCATCTCTTCGTATAAAGGACACGACATTCAGTACTAAACCCAACAGCTCCCTTAGCTCGTCATGTTTCCCAAGGCCGCCCTCACTGCTCTTGCTCTGCTCGCCGTTGTATCTGCTCAGCAGGTTGGCACTAATACTGCTGAGACTCACCCCAAACTCTCCTGGCAGAAATGTACCACGTCCGGCGGTTGCGTGACCCAGTCTAACGGTGCCATCGTCCTCGACTCCAACTGGCGCTGGACACACACCACCAGTGGGTACACCAACTGCTACACTGGCAACGAATGGGACACTTCCCTCTGCCCCGACGCCGAAACCTGTGCTGAAAACTGTGCTCTCGAAGGCGCCGACTACCCCGGCACCTACGGTATCACCACCAGCGGCAACGCTGTTACTCTCAAATATGTCACCGTCGCCTCTCAGAAAAACGTCGGCTCGCGGATCTATCTCCTCAATAGCGATACCAAATATGAGATGTTTAAGCTCATGAATCAGGAGTTCACCTTTGACGTTGATGTCTCCGAACTCCCTTGCGGTATCAACGGCGCTCTCTACTTCACTGAGATGGACGCCGACGGCGGTATGGCCAAGCACCCCACCAACAAAGCCGGTGCCAAGTACGGTACTGGCTATTGTGACGCGCAGTGCCCCCGCGACTTGAAGTTCATTGATGGAATGGCAAGTCACTTTTCTACAGACACTTAGAAATCGAGATTAATTTTTCAAAAATTTAGGCAAATTCTGAGGGCTGGACTCCTGCCCCCAACGACGAGAATTCTGGAACCGGCAACTTGGGTGCCTGTTGTAACGAGATGGACATCTGGGAGGCCAACAGCATTTCTTCCGCCTACACCGCGCATCCTTGCACTGCTGACGGCCTCTCGCTTTGCGAGGGCACTGCCTGCGGTACCAATGACCGCTACGGCACCGTCTGCGACCCCGATGGCTGCGACTTTAACTCTTTCCGTATGGGCGACAAGTCATTCTACGGTCCCAGCATGGTAGTCGATACCTCCAAGAAGTTTACGATCGTCACTCAGTTCATCTCCTCTAACAACAGCAGCAGTGGCGAGCTCGTAGAGATCCGCCGACTCTATGTCCAGGATGGCGTCGTTATCGACAACTCCAAGGTCAATATCGCCGGCATGACTGCTGTCGACTCCATCACCGAAGACTTCTGCGACGAGCAAAAGTCCGCTTTCGGTGATATCACTCAATTCCAGGCCAAGGGCGGTCTCGCTCGGATGGGCACGGCTATCAAGAATGGAATGGTCCTCGTTCTCTCCATCTGGGATGACCATACCGCAAACATGCTCTGGCTCGACTCCAACTACCCCGCGAATGTTGATCCCTCCACTCCAGGTGTCGCCCGTGGCACTTGTCCCACCGATTCTGGCGTCCCATCTGAGATCGAGGCTGAGCACCCCGATGCCTCGGTCACGTACTCCAATATTCGCGTCGGTGACATCGGCTCGACTTACTGATGTGCCGGTCGGCCTCCAAATTTCAAGACTGCTACGCTGATGAAGTCACACTCAAGTGTTCGTTTCCTTAAAGATAAATTCTTGTCTTCACATTGTACATAGTCAATTGAATACTACTACTATCCCCATGACAGCTCTTCTGTCTGCAATGTCCGAATCAAGCGAATTCATCTTGAACTTGTAACTGACTTGGTGCCCTGACACGGCGGCGCACTGGTCAATGAAAAAAACTGTTCGCGGCACCAGATAGAGAATGTATGCCATTGTCCAAACACAGAAGATTGATCATACAACGCACATCTTACCATCCAATGCCCCCATTCGACGAAGAGCTGTTCTGATGTGAGGTAACGTGAGCAAGATTGTTCCTCATACCCAGACCAACTCTCTCACCGTACTGTCCTGCCGTTTAATCTCTGAGTACAAGAGGACCAGGATCAAAAATATCTCATCTGCTTCAAGTGCGGTTTTGGTTAAATGCAATGCAGGCGGATCCAGTTTGCCGAAGAGATGAGGGCGGCCTGGAACAAGGAACCTAGCGGCGATTGACATGTTATCGTTCAAAGTAGCCTGCGTGATGGATATCTAGTAATTGTGCAAGCTTTCCAGGGGTGATCGTCACCTTCCAGCCTTCGTCGTCATCGTATCTAAGTTCATACTCCTTCCTCTCCGCCATCCATCTCCAATGTCGAGTCCTAAGTGCAAGAGAACATTCGTCTCCAACAACAAAGCCGCAATACGTTACGTACTTTTTGAAGAAACCTCCCTGGGTCCGCCTAACTTCGGACAAGGTCTTTCTCTGGCCCAAGATATCGAACGACTTGTCTTTCCAAAAGAGGGATGCAACATGCGAAGTCCTCCCCGGGGGCGGATTCTCATCGAGCAAGATGGTCACCTTCCTGCCCCGGAGTCCAAACGTCGTCTTGAGTGTATACAACGCCGACTTGTCGCGCGTGCTGCGTATACAGGCGTTGAGGATGTTGCCTTTGTTGTCAAAGTAGGTCTCCATCGAGGAAGAGAGTGAAGAGAAGGGATCGAAGGCGGGGAGTTGGACACGTCACGGGTAGGGACAGCAAGAAGCTTCTTGAACGGTTCGAAAAAGGTACTCTGCTGCCGAAAGAAGCTCTAGACAAGATTTTTGGGGTACAGCTGTAGTTTCGTGCAAGTTTGTTGCGTATGTCGCCGAGGGACTCAGGAGAGTGTGACGAGGTCATGAGTGTCATAAACGTGTGGTCAACTGAGAGACGATCCGCCACGTGAACGGCGTTTTGTGGCCTCCACAGCGATATTTCGCTCTATATTTGTGATTCAAATGCACAGACCCAGGGTCATACATATTGATGATGCATATAACCAGCCGGAGTTTCCCTCCACTTTTTGCGCCTCGTTCGCGTGCCTGTGGCGCGGCGTCAACTCGAGCTGATGAATATAACATTTTGGAAAGGAAGCAATGTAAGTGGCTGGGTCCCGATACATGTGTCGTAAGGCCGATGCCTATCATCGCATCATGATGGCTTGAACAGACGGATCTGGCAACCGAAGTATTCAACATCGAAACATAATCGACGCTAACCCGAATCATCCTCACGCATTTGAGCAAATGATTAACATCCTAGTACACGCATAGATGAAGGCCCATCCGGTACGAGCAACTACCCGCGTTGTAAGCACAACGCCTGTGCATCAGCGACCAGGTCAAAGAAAAACAAACTTACTTTGACAGTTCCCGAACATCCCAATCCCAATCGTCTCAGTCTTACCCTAGACACTTTCCATCGCCGCCGCGAATGGATCCTCCCGATAAATACTGATTCTATCCAGATGATTGATGCCGGCGACAAAGCCCCCGCTCGACAGTCCCAGTATGCTACTACACAAAGATTTCTCGTGTCATTGGCGCTCAGGCGGCATTACCCGACGCGGGGCACGTGTTAACATATTTACTCGGTTGACCATGGGCACCAACAACCAGAGATTTTCACAAACGGATCATCCTCGTATATTAGAGGCATCATGTCCTTTTCAGAAGCAAAGTTCTGGGGCCGACTGTCGTGGCAGGTAGTATGAAATCCCTTCGCATTGCGGAAATTGATTTGTAGAATGAATGAATGAATGGATTGATTGGATTGGGCAAGTGTGTGGGGTGTGGTTGCCCGGCATCAATTCGGGCACTTATTCATCTTATTTCTTTTTCCTCATGCATCATATATCACATCTTATTTTTTTTCTCTCCTTGTCCATTGTCCTCCTGCACACAACGAGCGCGGTTAGGATGACCTTGTCGTCTCACACTGCGCTCGCAGACTCTCGTCGGATTAGATCTCACGTCGCGCGTTCGAATCCCCACCCACCGTCCCTGCTCCATTCCATCCTGTTCTACTCATTCATTTACTCGTACTTCTTCAGTCCCTCGTAGTTAGCTTGAGCTTCGGCCTCTCTCTCAGGAGGTCGGCTCGAGAACTCCGAACTCAGAAATATCACTATTTCTCACGCAACGTCGTGCCATAAATGAATCAGCCCTCAACTCACACACAGACACATTGCGAACAAATCCTCAGCCCTCCACGCATCACCATACGCCACGATTGAAAATACCGGCGAGCTACGATATCAAGGCATCAGTTGTAAGAGTGACACTAGAGGGACACAATAAACTCAGAGCGCGTATGAACACGTCTGACAATATATATTCACCCAGAGGGACCCGGCTTGGTAAGATAGACGCCGAGCGTTGTTCCAACATCAGTTGCTTTTCTGTTTTGGACCTATCTTGAGTGTCCTCTCCCTTTCCATCTCCTCCTCCCTACTCCTTCCTTACACCCAGGCTGCCTATGCCCTGTTGAGTTGACAAATTTTTCCCTGTTAGTAATTCTTGTAAAAGTCTGTCTTTATTGTTTCTCTATTCTTTCCTGCTATCCATTCTACTGCCCTCCCTCATGTCCTCCCAATTCTTCCTCTTCCTCGTCTCCTGGTCCCGCCAGACTGTCACCTTCGTCTAACTCCTCCTTGATTTCTCCTTCTTCTTGACCTTCCTCCCCTGCTGCATAAAATGTGTTATATCATCAGAACTTCAAAATTTCTCAGAGCGTATCTAACTACCTTGATGGTGAGAGAGTCTGAGAAAGTAGTAGGGACTGAGACTGATAAAAGACAAGACTCAGCACCCAGAACGAAAGGCTTAGGCCACAATTAGTGTGGGTCAGAAGGGTCCAGAGAGTCATTGGAAAGAAGACCTTTTATGTGAGTGATATGTTCCTAGGAGTCAATGCTATTTTGGTACTCAAAGACACAGGATCTGGAGCCTAAAGCATCTCTTCCTAGATGGATGGAACAATGTTTAGGCATGGTACTTGCTTTGTGAGTTCATATTGAGGACAATAGAGAAACTACTTGGATATATTTATATGAGCATTGGGCTTCTGGTTGATATAATGACAGATGATCTATATCAAGCTGAAGATACCATGAGCTGAAAGATACAAAGATGTTTGAGCCCCTTTCCAGAAAATGTTGAGATGCATTTGTTGAGATATATTGATGAGATTTCCTTTGAAAACAAATCTATATGCAACAAAAAGGGGTGAATTCAAAGTCTATCCTCATTCAAGGACTACATGTTGTAGGAAAGGACAGGTTTTCCTAGAATGATGCCTACTAAAACTCGTTTTATGTAACTGTGTAACCACATCAAAAGATTGCTCTATTATAAGGTTGTGTGAGACAAAAAACAATACAATAAATCTCTATTCATGCTCAGCATTGCCCTTCAAGTTACAATCAATTGAATAGCACACATCTATAGAAATGAGTGCTGATTATGTGGGTGTTGTATGAATGGGGTATAATTAGGTTGGGCCCTTACACAAGCAATATCCAACCAATACATATTTTGGCTGAGCAGCATGAGGTTACAAAAACCAAAGAAGTACTCACCACAAATGAATTTTGTGGATATGGTGTGTAAATTTTTAGTTCATATGTCATGAAAGTCTATTACAAAGTTTATGAATCTTGGGACATACTTATTTGATGATTTTTTGGCAGTTTGATATGTGAGCAAATTTGTCCCTGCATGTTAGTCATAAAAGGGGACCTCTAGTGACCTGTTGGGATACCTCTCCAAAACAGTATTGCAGGACCTTTTTGCTATGGAGAGTTGTCAGACATTGTGACATTAAGTTCAGGAAAACATGGAAAGAAACATACTTGGAAATGGTAAAAAAGAGTACAGCAAATTAACACCAAGATGTCATCTTCAGAGTTTACCCATGAAATGAAGTAGAAACATACACTCAGAAGTGAATATTGTTGCCAAACAGCAGTGTTGCAACTAATGAATCAGAGCAGAACTGTGCACAAAACATATTTGCTTCAACTGTCAATAGCATGCTCCAGCTGACAAGCTCTTGCATGGCTCATGATCAGCCTCACCTTCTATTACTTAAGCTGCTCACTATGCTTGTCTTGTATATTGATGGTCGATAAATTGAATACATATGGTATGCTGAGATAATGTGCTGATTATGCAGTCAAGTGGCACAAGTTTCATCACTCTCAATGATAATAATGGGATATCTTTCACTCTCAGTTTTTCCTTGCAACTAACAAAAGCTTCTCTAAACAATGCCTTTATTAATACATCTGCAATCATGTCCTTTGTAGACATGTATTTTAACTTGATGTTACCATGAGTTAATAAATCTAAGCATGTTTTGCTTGAGAATGCAAGACAGAGTTACTAAATAATGCAATGCTTCCAGCACTAATAGAATAAATGATGGTGGCTGAAATTTGAGGGAAATAATTAATTTAGAAAGTAAAGTTTGAAGCCAGATGGCTTTGCAAGTAGCTTTGACTGTTGAAGTGGCAACAACAATTTGCCAAATTGAAATCAGGATGTCCTACCTTGCTGCAAGGTGTTTGTGCAAGATATAGATAGTGATTGGTGGCAATGGGTGCAGTGACAGGGATACTTGATATCATATTGAAGTGAGCAAGCACTGAATCAATGTCAGAAGTTTCATTATAAATTGGTGCAATCACAAATGACTTGGAGACCCAGAATGAAGTAAATTTTTCCTAGATCAGTAATGTCAAAGTCACAATCCAATTCTTCTCTAAAGGATATAATCTTGTAGATGTTTCTTTTGGCTATAGCCATACCATCAATATAAATGAAGATGATCAAGATTATTTTGTTGTCTGATCAAAGAATGTAAAAGCAATATTGAATTGAGTTTGTTTGAAATCAAGTTTCATGAGAATCTCATATAGGCATTCCTTCAATTCTCTTCCAGCTTGTTTGAAAGTATGGATTGCTTTGCATAGATTGCAACATTTTTAGGTTCAATTGTTTTTTTTTGAATAGACTAAAAGAGTAGGAATCAAAATATTTCAAAAGCCTTCTCTCTTCTGCCTAGGGGAGAAACAAGCCAATCCTCCTTTACCTACTTTTACTTTTATAAGGGTTTAGGGCTTGAAGGACCAGGGCAGCACACTTTATGAACTCTAGTAGTGAGGAAGAGCTTAATAGAGAAAAAGAAAATAAGTTGATCTATTTAATGGTGGATGATAAAATGGCCAATTGCTCCTTTTGCATAGGAGAGATATTGCATGTTTGAGTCATGACTACTATGTGTACTTCACAAATATGAGTAAATTTTTCTTTTAGGACAACTTTATGTCCAATCATTCATTTTTATCAGATAATTCATCTACCTGAACAATAACTCCATTTTTAACCAATTGTTTATATTCAGAGTCTATAGCTAGGGTTATAGACATGATAGCTTCGGCTATTGGAGGTCTTTAATCAGAGTAAGCTCTTATGAGTCATTTTCAGAGCTGTCTAACCTTTGAAGCAATGTATTGACTTCAGCTGATGTAATTGAAGGAATTGAGACTTAACATAGTAGATCAGTGCCTAAATAATTAGCTATGTTAATTAAACAATCCACCTCCTCAGGAGTGGTATTATCCAAGCTGATTCAAGCTGATTGAAGACTGGTGTGTCATTTTCTTAGAATTGAACATCTTCAAAGGAATTAGTTTGCTATTTTCGAGACTTTCAAGCTTAGAACCTTTAGTTTCATCAGCCCACAATTTATGCATGTAAACACACTCTGCATGAGATGCAAGTTTGCCATAGTGTACTTCCTTAGAGTAGTGAGCCCAAACCAAGGAGTATCAGAGATTTTACTCTGTAATCTAGATGTAGGTGTGATCTTTCAAAAATATATGATGTATATCAATGCTTCACCCCAACCTAACATTTAGATTTCTTTCTTTGAGGACTTTTTATTGGTTTTATTCTCATTTAAATCAGTATCACTCTTGAGAGCCAAAAGTTTTATTGAGGAGTCATTTTCATAGGAAATCTGTGTGTAAACTAAGATCAATTCAATGGATATGTTGTCAAGCATAAGCACATTTCCACAATATAATAGATTCTGCATCACAACCTCCCATGTAGGTGTGTGTGGAAGCAACAGGAAATTAGCATTGATAATGGTGAAGTAATCTATCTTATGATTGGCTTCTATGAATCAACAATATGTATTGAGGTAGAATTTGATGTGGTAAAACATGGAAGGATTACCATCCCAACGTTTGGTGTGTAAAGTTTCTGATAATAATAATTGTAGAATAATACAGAGATTAATCTCCTCAGAGTCAGACATAGTGTGTAAGATGGCTGAAAAGTAGGCAGGGGGGCATAACAAAGATGTGACAAAATGTAGTTAGTAAATGGAGCCTCAGCTAAATAAACCATATAGTATCTAGTGACACAAGTAATAGTCAAATAAACAAGCAAGTAAATCATATAACATGGAATAGAGTAATGGGCAGAAGGACAGGCCTGGTATAGCCAATTCTAACAATAATGACTGTTTGTGCCACTTTGAGTTTGACATAGTTCTTTTCTCATCAATTCCACATTTGCATACTCATTAAATTGGAGTACATTCCATAATTTCTCATTATCTTTTCAAACAGTGGTCAAAAGACTGTCTTCAGTAGAATAAGTCATTTTCATGAGACTAGGAAATCTAGGAGGTGGAGCAGTAGGGCAACGTTCTCTGCCAGATGCAACTCCCCACTGTTAAGAGACTTCCATTTTGGTCTACACCAATGTTTATCTGCTCCACTCCTCTACATGTTGCTCCCCTCCCCCTTGGTCCACTACCTGGGACCTCTGGAGCTTGCTCTAGACCTCTAAAGATCTTTGGAGGTCATTTTACTTTTGAGCAACTTCCAAACAAACATCCTGCACTTTCTATTTGAAAATCATCAAAGATTAAGGTTAGCTTTGGTCATTCTGTACAGTTCTACAGCACTACTGGCTGCAGAACCACCTCAAGCAGCTCCACCAGCAGCTTTAATAGATTTGGCAGCTCAGGCTAGTCCTTGTCCACAGATTCCACATATAGCACTCCTGAACACATATGACAGTAACTGTGCCATTGAGGAGTGCTTTCTCTAGTCTTATCTCACCTATATTCACCTCAGCAGAGATGCCTTTGACTCAGACACATCAAAGATAGCTTGGATGCTATTATACATGAAAGCTCAATGGGCCTCCATCTATGCACTTTGTGTTTTCCGATGTTCTGGAGATATTAGCAGCTTTGCAGATTAGACAGCCTTTGTAAAAGGACTTCTGGGCAGATTTTTCTTAATCAACTCTGTCTGTACTGATTTGTTTAAGGCACTAGTTGAATAAGCAGCCTATTTAGATGGGTTTTAACTGTGCCTCATATTCCAAGACAGCCTGCATCCCACATAGATGGAGTGCATTGACAACCTTGCAAAGAACCACTGTCAGGTTCCGCTGATCACAGGGGCTCAGTCCACTGAGCGAATACCTTACGTGGTGATCACCGTGTCCACGGACGCAGAGCACCAGTAGGGCATGAGGCGTAGGAGGCCAAAGCGGGGCAGGAGTGGTGTGTTGGGGAGTGTTGGTAGCGCCGGTGAGTGGGCGAGTGCTGGGGAGGATGGAGGACGAGTGCTGGGGGTAGGCGCGAGTCCCGGTGATAAGACCCAGGCTGTGTCAAGAGGCGTACTAAC
>JABCKQ010000121.1:0-19365 GCA_018857305.1 Termitomyces sp. T159_Od127 | reverse complement strand
CCTGTCTAATACAACTTTGGATTTCCCTCTGCTAGTTGTGTGATTGAGCCGCAACTCCCGGAGGTCGCCCTTACATACACCTTGCACTACAGCACGCATCTAGCGCTTGGCATCTATGCTAAGCATCACCTTAACACTCACTTACCACTGTCCTCCATTAAATTGTCTTCTGGGACCCTGCCCAGCTCACCTCCACTAGCAAGCCTGATGCTATTAGCCTTGTGATTGCCTACTCAGACATCACTTGGTACAATTTCAGGCATCATCAGCACTAGTGTGAGAGCAAGTCCTAGGGCTGATGATTGAGTAACTGGGGTGAGCAAAGGGACTTAGCAAGTCCTGAGATCAGAGATAGAGGGATTGGAGATTGAACTAAGCAAAAAGGAGAAAGAGTTGAGATGAGAGATGGAAGGAGAAATGAAACAAGTTGAGATTGAAGCGGAGAAGAGAGTAAGAGAGAAGAGAGTAAGAGATTAGATTGGAGACAATATGAGATGAGTAGAGATGAGAGAAATGTGATGATATAAGGCAAGTACAAAACAAAAATAAAATAAGTCAAAAAATGGAAATCAGTACACAATAGACTAGAAAACAAGACAGAAACACAAACCTAGAGACAGAAGATATAGCAATATCAAGACTAGAGTACTTGATGCTACTCTACAACCTATATACTGGAAAGTAGGTAGGCTCTGAGGCACAGTAATGAATCATGGTGCTGGGGCTCAAGATGAAGCCTGGGGATTGTGCAAGAAGGCAGTGGTGGTCAATGCATGTCATGCAGCACAAAGAAAGCTCCCAAAGGAAGGCCTTGCTTTGAGAGCATGGAGGCATGGAATGGCAACGAGGCAAGAAAGTGAGCAAGGCATGCAGAGATTGGACCAAGGATGATGTGTGGTTGTGATGCATCATGAGTATTTCAGTGGGAGCCAGAGAGGCTTCAGCACAGGCTGGGGGAAGTGCAAGAGGTTGCCAAGGCAGGTGCTGATGTGGTGGCTGCAGCTGGAGGAGGCACCAGAGATAGCCAGAGCCAGCACTGATGTGGCAGCTGCAGGCAGTGATGGCCGAGGGGTGCCAGGAGTGGTGGTGGCTGGTGGCAGTGACAGGCAGTGATGGTTGAGGGCTGCCGAGGTGGTTGGTCAGATAGTGGTCTAGGGCCAGGACATCATGGAAGCTGGTTTGGAGAGGTTAGAGTCCTGGAATCAGGGCTGAGTGCCAGAAGTCTTTCCAAGAATAAAAAATGGAAAAAGGGAGGACACATTGGACTACAAGATGAGGCTTGGCAATGAGGTCTTGGCAACGAGTTGCAGTGGTAGTTGAACAGGCAAACAGTGAAGAGGACTTGCACTTAGGCTTCAGAGCTCAATTAAGCTTATTTTAAGTCTACTTTACACCAAGGTGCTGTCTTAGCACTTTGTTTCACCACTGGGAGTATGCCAGTGTTCTAGTCCTATTCACCCTTCACAAGTATGGCAGGCCTTTAGCGCTTGGCAGTTACACTAAGCACCAACCTCACATTTTCTTGCTGTTGCCCCTGCTAACTTGTCTTTTGAAACTCTGCCTGGTTCTCCTTTACTTAGTGAACTTGATGCTAATCCATTACACCTAGTGACTGCCTACTCAGACATCAATTGGTACAATTCTGGGCATCATCAATGTACCTTGTGGAAAAGAACCTATGAGCCCACACCAACAGTAGAAACAACACATTGACAAGATGATAGGACATCAAAGTCAGTTTTTGATGATGAGGGCATTTGCCAGGTGATAAGATCAAGGATCCATCACCTCATCATGATTTCAATGTTTTCCAGACAGGTGGCTGTGCTCAGTGATGGCCACCATTATAGATCATTGATCCCCTGATGAGGCATCACTCGTGACTAAAAGAAACTCTGTTCTTGTGACTATAACCACAACCATTACTCATGCTTGCCCATGACCTCACCCACCTTGCTAGTATGTACATGACTTGCAGGAGGATAAGGAGGAAACAGAGGACAAGAAAGAATGTTGGAAGGGCCAGACAAGGCCAGAGAAATGAAGTTAGCCAGGGAAGGGCTGAATCATTCCTCCAGCAAAGTCTGGACACACCAAAATGATGTTGGTATCTCAGGTATATGCAAAAGAGCAGTGGAATCACGTGGAACATGCTTGGTCCATGCATATCAACAGAAGAATAAAAGGAGGGCTGATTGGAGGACTTTGAGCAAGCAAGCAGCTTGCCACAGCATGGAGTCCCTAGTGCATGAACATCTTAGGCCCAGGAGCTTGTGTTTGTCTTCAGGGATTACTTTGGGATAGTTTTAGTTTCATTTTGGCATTGAAAACATGCTTGATTTGATTCAACTAAGTTTGAATAAGAGTAACCTTTAAAAACAAATAAACTATATTATTTCATTGATCAAAAGTGTGTGTGCATGCAACTGAGCCCAATGCAACTTTTGTGATAAGGCTAATCATAATCTAATCAGATAATCTTACTGATAAGATTGAATATGCCCAATTTGTATCAGCATAGAATTTTCTTATGTTTAGAGTGGCTATCCTTAGAGATGCTTTTGTGTTTTTTATTGGGGGTTTATTTTGATGTGCCCTGTCTGTATTTAGCATATTTTTAGTGACAATTCCTCAGCTGCAGTGGCATTTGGGCTGTTCTCAATCATTGGGCATTGGTCATCTGAAAGGTCTTCCCATTCATGCAAGTCCTTGACTTGATGAGGAGTTTCTTGACAGATATTGTTTATTGTATGTGACACATGGTTGTGTCAGTTTTGCATGTTGGCTGATTGAGCCAGGGTATCAATTGTTAAACCACCTCCATTATCCCTCCCTCTAGTGTTTTGGGCCAAGGCAGTGGCAGGCCTATTTGATCCTCCAGAGATAGGGATACAAGAACCATTACCATTTGAAAGTAGACTGTGGGGTGAGAAGATTGATGTCTGAGCAGTTGATAAGACTTACCAAGTAGCCAACCATGCTATCCTCAGCTCAAGCAGGGCTGCTGCATAGCACCTTCCTCTAGTTTTTCTAGACTGCTGTTTTTTGTCATTAAGACAGGAGGCTCATGGCTTACATGTACCACATGTGGCCAATATATTTCAGTTGTTTACCCTAATATTTGAATGGCCAGCCACACTAAGTATTCCCACTTGCTTCACATGGTATTGCTCTGTCATATTAAGAGATAATCATATTTGATAACAAGATTGACATGTGTCATTATTTATCTATGTGAATTCATCTGCTTTTTGGAGAAAGGCCCAGAGGTGGACTATAAGCACTTTAACCTCATTAGCCACATTTGTTGAAGGGTCTCCTTCTATGCCAACCTCCTCCTCTACTCCTCCCTCTTCCATTCCTATTTGAATAGATGTCGTTTCCAGAATAGGATTTATCAATATAGGCATTCACTTCGCCTTGATTGGGTTGCAACAAGGAAGGTGTATTAGCCATCCAGGTAGGCCTGGAAACAGGCAATTTGGTGTGACATGGTCAATCAACTACCAGTTGATGCACAGAAGTGTGTCTTTTCCTAAAACCCATGGTAACGGAGGAGAAGGTGCAGGTCCTCATTAGCTGAATGAGCTTTATGTAGTCCTCATCTTATAGGTATGAGTGGAGTAAGTATACATTCCATCCTCTGAAGTTGCCACCATTTGAATTGTTCCTTTTTACTTCAAAAAACTTTACCATGATATTGTTGAAGATGTCCTTTGCTACCTAATCTTTCAGCATTGAAGTGCTGTCTGCAATATGTTTCATGACTTCCTCTGATTCCTTCATGCATAAGGCCACAAGAGGTTACAGCCATACATGCATTGGGCAAGGTCATGGTATGTGAGTCCACATATAGTGAGGACAAACAACAAATGCTGGGTTTGAAGTATGTGAAGAGGACTGTGATGTCTTTAGTGGAAACAACTTTGAGGTTGATTAGGTGATCAACTTGTTCTGATGTGAGGCCTAATACAAGCATATTGTAAAGTGCTGGAAAGCAATCTGATTCAATTGACCTGTTCTGCAGAGGAAACAAGACTCTAAAAGTAACTTTGTTATTTATCCTCATTAGATTCTTGATCAAAGCTTGGGTTCTGTTGACTGTTGCTAGGCTGTCTATCTCATATTTGCCCCTAAAAAGGCATATCCAGAGTTTTGTAGTATCAACTTTTTTCCATGCTTTGATTTGTGATGGAGTAACATTGTGTAGTGGATTCAAGTCCAGGTGGACTTTAAACCAGCCCCCATTTGGATGTGCAGTTCTCTAGAGGCCAGTCATGTTGGTGATGATGTTATTTTGGGTCTTTGTATTGTTGTCAATGTTATTTCCTGTCCTCAAAGGCTTGTTGGGGTTATTATGTATGGGAGTTATGTGGGGGTAGAGATGGGTGCTGTGGAAGGTTGTCTTAGTATGTGAGGGTGCAAACAGGGAGCTCAGAGGGGGATCTGCTAAGATGCTATCCCAGTCCAGGTCTGCAATGGCTGTGTTGCTCTGGTTAATAGTGTCATTGTCAATATTCATAGGCAGGTCTCCCCCATCAGGAAATTTTGCTCTGCATGCTAAAGTGTCTGACTGTCCTAGGGGGGAGAGGGGAGAGGGGGGTCTGGTAGATGTTTTGCAGCTGAGACCTGGGCAGTTGTAAGGGAGAAGTATAGCTGGCAATTATTGAGTTCAAAGGGGGATTCTCCATGGTGGGAAGTTGTGGGCCAGGTGCAGAGGCATGGTGCTTGGGGGTCCTGTCCCTTATTGGGCTAGAGGGTTGGGTGCACTTCATGTTTTTGCTCTCCTTAGATTTAGGTCCTAGAATGAGTCTAACTCTTCCAAAACAAGGTAGGGTGGAGGAGCTGTTTTCTACTGTGGCTGGCTGATGTGGGAGAGGAGGGAAGCTTTCCTTATACTGGTTTTGGCCTCAGTAATTCAGGCCCCTTTTCAAGTGTTTGAGGTAGTGGGATATGTGCTGTTAGCAGGTGGTGTGGCTTATATACTGGTTCACATTGTCACCACTCATTTGCACACAAGGTCCCAGGTGTGGGGTGGATTCCATGGGAGCTGGGGGAACAGTTGTGATGTTCATAGGAGCAGAAGGACTTTGCTGGAGGCTCATTGGAGGGTCAGTGTCCAGCATCTGGCAAGCAAGTAGAGTAGGTTGGGAGAGGTTTGGCAGAGCTCTGGCTCATGATGGATTGTGAGGAGAGTTTTCTGAGACAAGTCCCCTTTGGTGCCCTATATAAGCTGACATCCCTGATGTAAATGCTTCCTCATGTTTTGTTGTTCTCATTGACATACTCTTTAAAGCTTCTCATCAGGCAATTGTAGGCTGACATTGGCTCTAAGTGTGATGAACTCTTGAGACAGAGTAGAATCCCTGGTCTTGGGTGGTATATTGTTGTGTCCAGTGTTCTTATTAGAGGGATGACTGCATTCTTGTCCTGGCTCTTGGGCACACCCACACTTCATCTTAGTTAGGAATGGAAAATTTCATTCTTGGAGGGGTTGTAATGGTTTTGGGGGGTGTTTGAAGCAGGTGACATGATAGGAGTTCCTCATTTTTGAGGCAAAGAACTCTGGAGTGGGCTGGCTGGTTGGGTCTTGGAACTGCATTTTGTGTGTAGGGGGGGGGGGGCTTTGACCATGCCTTGAGACATGCAGTACACCTTTTGGTGATGTATCCCGTTTGAGAAATGGCAGACCAGCTGTTACCTGGCTGCTTATTTAATATAAAGTTTTTGGCACCACATGGTAGTTACCAATCAAGGGCCTCCCCAGACTTTTACTCTTCAACTCAAGACATTTGTTAGAAGTCATCTGCCTTGCACCATGCTACCATAGATCCCTCATCAACATTAGCCACGGTAATTCAAAAACCCTTCAGCTCAAGGTCAAAAAAAGAAGAAACAAAGGAAACCTTAACACATTGAGTACTGTCCTTGACTGCTGGCTGTACTCTGTGAGGCATGCAGGCTTGAAGGCGTCAATGTATGTGGATATGTTAAGGTAGAAAAACCTGTATTATTTGATATGCAGTGTACAGCGTAGTTGCTGTAGATGCACACAGATTGGCAGGATTGGTATTGACAGAATTTGGGTTCAGAAATAGGGCAAGGACAATGATGGAGAGTGCTTTTGGAGGCATTCCACAAAGATGAGCATGGGTAGGTGTGCATTCACTTTGCTTGATTTCCCCGAATGGAGAAAGGATAAGACCTTGCTGATAAGCTTAAGGTGGCGTTTACAACACAAAAAGTATGGACATACATATATCAGTCTGATACTAGGTGGTGATTGTTTCATAGGAACACAAACTAGAGGCTCAGTTGGTGTGTAGCTATGTAAAAAGGAGATATACTGTAACAAATACATGACTATGTGACTACTTTTACCATATGATATTCTACAAACTCATATCACTCTCCTTGACAACTGCTTAATGTTACTTATATACAAGAACTTGTGCTGTAGTTAGATAGCTTCTCGCAATACAGGACTTACACCAGTTCTATCAGCGAGACTTGACTCAGTGCAGATGGTCTGATCAAACAAAAGACTACCATTGACAGTGAGCAAACAAACTACTATGTCAACTAACCAGAATCCTTCATCTAGATACCCTATCCACAATTGGACCCAAGCAACCTTGGTTGCTATACAGGGAACGTGAGCTGGAATGTTACTTTGCAATGCCAGCACCGCTGGAATGCAGGCCAGAGCCACCCAGGGCAATGAGACAGGAACTTGGAACCCTCAAGATAAGGGTTGGCATGACTATGATACCTAGGATACCTCAGAGCCAGGAGAGCCCAGAGATCCCTCTGAGAAAGAGGAGAATGACACCTCAGGTGTTAGAGAGACAGGAGAGTCCCATAGCAGTAATGAATCATTGGAATTGCCCAGCCTGACTCCAAGTGGAGATAGAGGCAAATGACCACTGGACAAGAACTTGACCCCACCTTGTTGATGTTGTCGATGGGTGAGGGTGGAGGAAGCAACATCAGAGATAGAGAATCATAGTCTGTAGGAAGATCAGACTTTTGTAGTTAATACAGCAAGAAATATACTTATCCAGGCAGATTGTGAACGTATCAACTGTAGGTATGATAACCTAAGGATGAATGCTGTCAATGTCACTCCAAGTAGAGAAAATGATAACCAAGAAGGCAAACCTAGGCAGAAAGGGAAAGGCATGGACCCATGCAACTGGGGGGCCACACAACTGACTGGTGACAAATTAGACCCAGAAATCCAAAGGCAAATTTTGGATAGTTACTGACCTCATGCAACTGGGGACATGAATCCAGAAACCACTCCACGAAGGGGATATGAATATGTGGTACCCCAAGAATTTGAAGAAAACACATGTTACTTGATTGATCAGTTGTATGCAAGTGAACTAGAACCTGGAGAAGACTTGGAGGAAGACAGAGTCCTGGTCAAAAAACAGAACAGAAAATTAAAGTCAAAATCTAAGGGGAAAAGGAAATCTCACACTGAAGCAATGAAATCCACAGCCCAGATCACTGGAGATAGCATATTGGGACAGGCATTTAGATGGGTCAGGGATTAGTGATGATAATTCTAGTTCTGAGGACACAGGCAGCCAGTAAGGACTCTTACACAGATGGCTCAAAACCAAGTACCACAAGATCCAGCTCTTCAGATAGCTCCTCCAGCTACAGCAGCCAGGGCCGAAGCCCTAGAAGGAAGACAAATCATCATAAGAGCACAAAAGCAACCTGCAGAGCCAAACAATCATGTCAATGCCATAGGTCCTATGGATCAAGTAGCAGCAATGAAAGGATTAAGCCCATGCCACCAAACACCTACAATGGTGTGGCTGAAATACAGCAGTTCATGCAGTTTATGTCCAACTGCACATTGTATCTGAAACATGGAAGAGTGAAATTGCAACAGCAAGTCTTGGTAATATCCCAGTTCCTGAAGGGAAGGGCTTGGCAATTTTATCCTCAAGAAGTATTGTTAGATCTGGAGAGTTGGAGTATAGACCAATTTTTCTGGGATTTATTCAATGACTGCTTCCCAGTGAACTTCCATAATCAACAGCAGAATAAGTTGAGTAACTACCACCAAGGAAAGCAAACCATGAGAGATTATATTTCAGGCTTGGAAGAACTTTTCACCCTAGTCAGATACACAAGTAAAAGGGAGAAGATAGTTAAGCTGTTCAATGGATTTAGATCTTCCATGCAAAAGGAATTGTATAAGAAAGGACTTACCCCTGAGACTTCCAAATGGAATTGTATTCTGGAAGAGGCTGAGTTCATAGAGAGATCAGAATTGGTAGATGTGGAGGACAATCTCCATGGAGAGAATTGCTCCCAAAAGCATTATCATCATCATCAGGCAGGAAAGGGTGATAGGAAGGATCATAAAGGATCTAGTAAGAACAAGCCACATGGTAACTTCCAGGCGGAAGGATCAGAAAAGAGTAAAGACCACTCAAAACATTATGGGAAAGCCACAAACTGGACTCTTAGTTCATCGGCAGGAAAACACCAGTTCCATGGCTCATCTAAGTTAAAAGAAGCCCAGGGGTCTGATAGATCTAAAAGTGGTTACCACAAGCTAAGCAAAGAGGAGGAGGAAGATTACCATCCTGGAAATAAATGTTTCATTTGTGGCCAAACAGGTCATTTTGCAAGAAACTGTTATCAAAATAAAATGGTGAAATCTAATATCAGGAAGCCCTCAGGTATTCAGTCCAATAGTGTTAGACTTGATTTGCAGGAGATCAATCACCAGATAGATGAGGCACTTGGAGATACTACGCAAGGACTATCAGTGGAAATGATTAGTATGGAGTCTGAACTTGCTGATGGCTTAGATTCTGAATACACATTGGGAGAAGAGTCTGCATGGGATGTAATCAGCTTTATATTCATGGAAGAGGATGGATATGATGGAGATGAATCAGATGATGGTGCCAGTCTCTCAGACATCCAACCAGGTGCTAATATGGATGATTCTGAGAGTGATAGTGTGCTAAACCTCCAGTCTGTATCTGACATGGAGAGGTCCACCATATCAGAGACTCAGGAGGAGGGCAGCTTGAGCCTACCACCAAAGGGGAAAGACCATGACACAGGCAAAATGGATTTAGAAGGGAGTGAAGATTCCCCATCCACAGAAAGCAAAGAGGAAATAATATTGAGCTCACTTGAACATCACTGCCGTGACCGCCACATCAGCGCCAGGCCTCAGCTATCACACCACATCAGCGCTGGCACCACCCATCACCTCCGGTCCGTGCTGAGACCCCCATCATGCATCACAATCACGCATCACCGCTGACCCAACCCCTGCACACCATGCCCCGCTCCCGCTCCCCCTCACCACTCCACTATCGCGTGTCTCTGCGTTTCCAGTGCAAGACCTTCATGCCATGTGACATGTCTCAACCTCGCCCCGCCCCACGTGGCCCCTGGGTCTCACCCCAAGCCCCGGCGCTGTGACCCGCTGCTGGAACCTGGGCCTGAGCCCTGGGCCCTACATACTGCGTAGTATATAAGTCATAGAGTAGTAAGTAGGTACTCTGGACGGTTCCCAAATCCTTGGTCATTGTGGTAAAAGTAGAGGGTCATCCAGTTCATGCCTTGGTAGATTCAGGTTTGTTGGGAGACTTCATGTCAACCATGTTGGTCAAACAGTTGCAACTGCAGAAACTCAAACTCTCACAGTTGATCCCAGTATTACTGACTGTGCAAGGGTCTAGGTCCAAAGTAAACTATGGAGTCATGGCCAAAACTGAATATCAGCAAATAAAATGTCCTCAATACTTTGATGTGATGAACTTACATGGGTACAATATGATTCTGGGTACTCCATGAATCTATCAACACAAAGTTGTGATTGGACTCAATCCACCTAGAGTGATAATTGGAAGTGACTCACCAGTTCCAATGAAAGAAGGAGTGGGTGTATTTCAGTTGTCATTGAGAGCAATGGAACAAGTGGAGGAAAGCCTTGAACAGATAAGAGAGGAACTGAGGAACTACACTAAGCTAATCTGCAAGTCAGCTGTGAAAACCCCTCTACCTCCCCTCCAGGCAATGAACCATGAAATTCCTCTAATTGATGAGAGTGTGATATACCCATGGCAGCCTTCTAGATGCCCAGAGGCATTGAGACCTCAATGAGATGAGAAAAGAACAGCTTACATTAAGTCAGGACATTGGGAAGTGACAGCAAGTGGAAATACTGTCCAAATGATGTTTCTGAGGAAGCTGGGCAAACCAGGGGAGCCAATCCACCTACAAAGTGTTATAGACCTTAGGGCAAGAAATGCAAACACCTACAAAAAATCATCACCTCTACCAGATATAGATGGGATCTTACACCATGTGGCCAAAGCTAAGTATTGATCCATCATTGATGGGCAAGATGTATATGAGCAAATCAGAATTAAACCAGAACACGTTAGCAAAACAACAGTAACAACTCCTGATAGAAACATGGTTAGTCACATCATACAGCAGGGAGACTGTAACACACTTGCTACATATCAGGCGCTGATGAACTATCTGTTCACAGCCTATATTGGGAGATTTCTGGATGTATATCTTGATGATATCATTATCTACTCAAATTCCTTGAAAGAACATGTTGAGCATGTCAAAATTGTGTTAGATATCTTGAAAAGAGAGAAACTATACCTCAGCAAAAGAAAACTTCATTCCTCATGTTCTGAAACGAAAGTACTTGGCCGTATTGTTGATGATCAGGGAATTTGGATGGACCCTGATAAAGTAGATGCCTTGTCAAAATGGAAAGTACTGACCAATTGTGACTTACTGCGGGGCTTCCTTGGAGTGGCAGGATATCTCATGGATGACATTGACAGAGTGAGGATTCCTATGGGGGTCTTACATAATCTAACAAGAGACACAGTCCTCTATCAATGGGATTACACCCATCAGAGGGTGTTTGAAGATATAAAAAGGCTTGCAGTGCAGTGTCGAGATCATCACAGAAGGCCTTTGAGATATGAAAAGGAGGCACCACTCATAGATGTGGTAACAGATGGGTGCACCACAGGAATAGCTGGAGTAATCAGCCAAGGAACAAATTGGAAAACAGTGGACGTAGCTGCATTCTTTTCTGCCAAGTGGAACCCTGCACAGCAAAATTATCCAGTACATGAGATTGAAATGCTGGTGGGCATTGAAACTATGCTGAGACACCAAGATATTCTACAAGGAGTAAAGTTTCAGTGGTATACAGACCACAAAGGATTGGTACACCTACTTGGGCAGAAAAACCTGTCAGGCAGGCAGACCAGATGGCTGGAAAAAAATCTGAATTTGATTTCAAGGTGGAATATATTCCTGGAGCAGATAATATCCTGTCAGACGCATTATCTCGCCTATATTTGAGTGAGGAATCAGGAACAGTAAGAGCACAAAGTGAATATACATACCACAATGTCATTGATAATGACTACTTGGGAGAACACCTGGTCTCAATGCAGGTATTAGGAGGAACAGAGGGTGCAAGCAAAACTTTGACTAAAGATACCCAGAAAGACATAGGGGCCCTGGCTACATTGGGAATTGACATGGGTATACACAAAAAACAGTGTAAAGATGATGTAGCACCAGCTGAAACAGGAAGACCAGAAACCACAAAAGAATTTGCTGCAAGGATGACACATCATTTTGTCCTCTGAGGCCCTTGAGGACAAAAGGAGGGCAGGTTGAGAGATGAAACAGAAGCTACAAATGAAAAACTGTTTATAAGAATACCAGCAAGGCAGAAAGTGAAGCCAAATGCCACCAATGAAAAGAGAAATGTTGAACAAGATAGAGATAGAAATCTAGTGGAAAGGTCAGAAAGGCTTATTGAGCAAATAGAGTCATTACCGCCTATCTCAATCAAAGAACTGCTCAGAGGAGGCAAACTGCCAATAGACCTACTAAGTGTGATCAAGAATAGATATGCTAAGGACATTGTGTCCAAGAGATCACCGAGGATCCTAAAGCCTATAAGAACTTTGAATGTGAAGAGGGATTGATTTACCTTCAAACAGTGGCCAAGAAACTATTATGTATCCTGGCTGTCATAGTAAATGGTTGAAGTGTATGAGAAATTGTGATATCTGAGACACACTCTTTGTTAGCACACTTAGGGCATAGGAAAACATACACATACCTGCATAAAATGGTCTGGTGGAAAACAATGGAAAAGGACATTTAAATGTTTGTGAATCTTGCACCACCTGTATGTGCAGTAAACCAAATAATCAACGACCATATGGGCTTCTTGAACCATTAAAAGTACCTACTCAACCTTGGAAAGTGATAGGCATTGACTTCTTGGGTCCGTTACCAGAGTTGAAGGACCAGAATGGAACATATGACTCAATAACTGTGATAATAGATCTGTTGACCGGAATGGTGCACATAGTTTCAAGTAGAACAGATTATACAGCTCAAAACATAGCAGAACTGGTATTTAGCGAAGTATATAAACATCATGGACTTCCTAAAGCCATAGTCAGTGATTGAGACTTGTACTTCACAAGTACATTCTGGACTCACTTGCAGCACCACTTAAAAGTGAGGAAGGAATCACCTGTGAACTGCCACAGGACCTTCTTACCAGATCCATATCCTCCCTTCACTGATCTGTAATTGACATCTTTCCTTTTCCCTCGCCTATGCCACCCCATTGGAATGAATACCATTATGGAGGGTGCCATGGCTATCCTGATTGTGGATTCACATCTTGCAACCATCCCTACGACACCACAAGTACTCTGAAACACCCTTGGGTCCACAAGGATGAGGATAACCAGATGGTCTATCTCATACTGCCTGATTGTAAACCTGGCTTCACTATCCACCCTCTCCAGATGGTTGAATTCCTTGAGTTCAACAAGAAAATGTGTAATGGGGAGGGACATACCAAGTTGGCAACTCCCTTTGGATTTGAACAGTTCACCAAGATCTTTAACTCTGTTCCCATGCATGAGTACAAATATAGATTTGGCACATATAGTGCAGAATTGGAACAGTGGGCTGCACTGGCTCTTTGCATCAAGGCCAAACATATCCATACCCATTTTGTGGAGCGGGATCATTACAAGAGCTTGATTGACATGGGACTTATCACCAAGGGAGGTAACGTGGACTCCATCATGCTCAGGACTACAATGGCGGCTCTTCATCAGCTGCACCTGGCCAATTTGTCCAAAACCTGTCCATCTGATGGCTCTACCTCAATTTTGGTTTGAAAGGAAGGACAAGAGCTCATGGACGTGTTACAGTCTAGCGGGTACAAGGCATGGGAACAAGCAAATGACAAGATTGAACATTGGTTGAATCGAAATGATGCAGCTATGGGCTTAATCTACAATGCTATCAGGTTCACCCAACACAAATCTATTGTTGCATATACTACCGCAAAGGATATATGGAATCACCTACAAATCAATTACGTCAAACAACAGGGTGGGGTCAATGTCCACTACTATTATCAGCAATTGTATGCAAAAAAGTGGGATGGAAATACCTCCATGTCTGATCACATTGGGTTCTATCTGAATATTTGATGTTGATTCATTGAAGCCAATCATCAAGTTGATGACTTCACTATCATCAATGCAATACTTCTATTGTTGCCATGAACTCCCACCTGGGAAGTAGTGAAGCAAAATTTGCTATACCGTGGCAATTTGCTCACTCTTGACAATGTATCTGTGGAATTAATCACTGTCTATGAAGGAGTTTCCTTGGAAAATAATTCCACTGTTAAAACCCTGGCCTTTGTATCCCAAGGAAATAATAATCCTAGTAGGAGCAAATCAACTAATAAGTCGAAGAAGAAAAGGCCTAAATGCAAACCCAAGCCCGATGATACATGTCACAATTGTGGCAAAAAGGGACATTGGAGACCAAATTGTTCCAAACCCAAAAAACCCAAGAGTGCCGGCAGCGCTAACATTATTGTTAATGAACCGAAAAATCAAACTTGTGAAATTGGGAAAGTACTCATGGCCTTGAACAATCGAATGCCTTTGGGTTTACTTCTTGATAGCACCACATCATGTCATATGATTGCCGACCAAAGCCATTTTATAAATTATCAGGAAATTGAGGGACAACATGTTTCAGTGTGCAGACTCAACAAGATATCAGTATCTGGAATTGGATCAATTCAATTCAGAACCCACCTTCCTGACAGAGTCAATGACATTATTCTCCATGATGTCCTCCACATCCCTACCCTTGGAGCAAACCTTATCAGTTTAGGCTTACTTCAATGAGCCAGAGCTTCAATTAAGGGATTGACTTATGGAATTTTGGTTACTTGGAATGACAAAGACTTCCTGCAAGCTAACCTTATTAGTTCTCATGGCACACTCTATTGCATTGAATGCATGACAACCAGCTATATTAACAATCAGGAAGCTTATGTTGCTAGTGAGTCAACCATGCATCTATGGCATTGCCGCTTCAGGCACATCAGTCCTCACACCATCAAATCCATGGCTGATCAAAATCTTGTCACTGGACTCAAAATCAAGGCTCTCAGAGATTTTGATAGATTGTGCAGCAGCTGCACTCAAGGGAAGTCCTCTAGACCTCTCCTTCCAGAAGCCAGCAGCACAACCTATGGACAAAATGAATTATTAGTGATGGACATGGTTGGTCCAATGTCCAAACCCACCTGGGATGGATACAATTATGCACTGGTTGTTGTTGAAGTAAGCTGTTGATATCCTGAGGCTAGGCTTCTCAAACGAAAGGAGGAAGCTGGTGAAGCTGTTCACAAAATTGTCACTGAATTTGAGCTTCAAGGTGGAGAACTAGTGAAGAAAATCAGAACGGATAACGGCACTGAATTTGTCAATAAAATGATGACCAAATTTTGTTCTCAAAACAGTATCCATCACAAAAACCACAAATCCATATTGTCCACAACAGAATGGGATTGCAGAGTGGGCTATAGCTGTATTTATGGAGATGACACACAGCATGCTGCATGGTGCCAAAATGCACTTACGCTACTGGGGAGAAGCTTTTATGTATGCAGTATATCTCTGCACGATCACCCCAACATCTGCCTTACAAAACAAAATACCTTACACTGAATGGTTTGATGGAAAATGCAAGCCTGATGTTTCCCACTTTTAGGATGTGCTCATGTGCCCAAGGAGGTCCGTCATGAGAAACTAGAATCTCAAGCTGTTCGCGTTTGAATGTTGGGATGGTGGTCTGGTGAAACCAAGGGCTATTGTTTGGAATACTTAGGGAATGGCAAGTTAATCACTTCGAGGGATGTACAATTCCATGAAGATGCTACACCAAGTGAATTGGCTACTATTGACTTGAAGCAATCTTCACCTGAGGAGATCAATAATTTGATTGATACTGCTGTCTATCTAGACTCTACATCTGCTCGCTGAATCTCTATCCCTTCAACTTCTTCTGAGTCCGAGATAGCGTCATCATTACTCAAACCTGATAGTCCAAGGAATTCTTCCGTTGAGTCCTCAGTTGTTGAAGACCTACAATATCCGACACCATCATGATCAACGACTCCTGTTCAGTTGCATTCTCCTGTCCAGACACCTCAAGCACCTAGAAAGGCTACAAAGTGGGAGGAATTACCTAAACGTGCTCCTTCCTCTAGAAACCGACATCTTCCCAAGAGATATTGCCAGGAAGATCAGTCGGACAAATCATCCACTCATGCAGCTTTTGTGGCTATAAACGGTCCGTCAATGACTGATGCCTTGAATTCTCCACATGCTAACGAGTGGCAAAAGGCCATTGATTCTGAATATGATCAACTTGTTCACAAGGGAGTGATAAAGGAGGTGGATGAATTACCTGAGGGATTTTGAGCGGTTGGAAGCAAAGTCGTCTTGAGAGAAAAGTTTGATGAGAATGGGAATCATGTAAAGTTCAAGGCGCAAATTGTAGCTCAAGGTTTCTTGCAGATCCCCACTGTCAATTTCGATGAAACCTTCTCTCCAGCTGCAAAATTCACAATGCTTTGCATCTTCCTTACATTAGTCGCAATGCTTGATTTGGAAATCCATCAAATTGATGTGATTGGCGCCTACTTAGAGGAATCTCTAGATGAAGAAATTTACATGAAAGCTCCTTGCGGTATCAGAAAGAAGAAATATTGGAGACTACTGAAGGCCATTTACGGCTTGAAGCAAGCTAGAAGAAAATGGAAGGAGCGACTTCATGAGACCCTAATCAAACTCGGATTTCAACAGACCAGATCAGACAATTGCCTCTATGTCTATCGACAAAATGGAGAGATTATTCTAGTAATTCTTGTTTACATCAATGACATGGTTATAGCAGGGAAAAACCAATATAAAATTGGGTCCTTCAAGGAAGATATCTCACATGATTTTGAGATCACTAATCTAGGAGAGATCCGTTACATCCTAGGACTTCAAGTCATCCGTGATCGCCCCAACCGCTTGATTTATCTCAGTCAAGCTTCTTATATTGACTCAATTCTGGCATGCTTTGATATGACCTCATGTTCTCAGGTTGCTACTCCTGTTGTCACAAATCATAGATTGTCTTTGACTCTGGCTCCTCATGATCAAGCTGAACACACTGCGTATGTTGTCTATTCCAAGTGCATCAATTATTTGTCTTTGGTAGGATCCTTACTTTATGCAACTCAAACCAGACCCGATATACAATTTGTGGTTGGATTGGTTGTGCAGTTTGCTGGAGATCCTGGTATTCCTCATCTGGCAGCCTGCAAACAAATTCTTCACTATCTTAAAGGCACGCACAATTTTGCTTTACAATTGGGAGGTTTGAACTCGAAAGAAATAAGACTAGTTGGATGGAGCGATGCTAGTTGGGCTGGTGATGTCGATGATCACAAGTCTGTCAGCAGCTGGAGCTTCGATATTAACAAGAGTTTGATTTTGTGGTAGCCAAAGAAACAATCAGTTGTTGCCACATATACAGTGGAAGCTGAGTATATAGCTTCTTCAAATACTACCCAAGAAGCAATATGGTTACATACATTATTGGCTGAACTAGATTTCACGCAAGTTTCAGCAACCATCATTCACTCTGACAGCGCTGGCAGCATTGCATTATCAAATAACCCTGTTTCCCATTCATGTGCAAAACACATTGATATTCGGTACCACTTAATTAGTGACCACATTGCTCATGGAAACATCAAACTGTATGTGTCCACCAAGGACATGATTGCCGACATTTTAACAAAAGCTTTGCCATGCAATTCCTTCATCAAATGTTGAGACAAGCTTGGAATAATCAACACTTGGTTATTGTCGAGTGGGAGTGATGAAACATATGCAAATTAACCTCATATTGTCATCATCCCTTTGTTGTTTAGTGCATATTCTCAAGATTATGATCGTATTATATCATTGTGAAACTTGTATTACTAAAATATGTCTTACTATCAATTTAGGGGTATTGTCACAACCGCTACCAACCCCCAGGACTTAGGCCTGGCCCCGGGACTCCAAACCTCCCAAAGCCACCCCCACACCCCTCTCAGGCCCAGAGCACTACCCAGCCAACCCCCTTGGCAACCCCTGGCCATCACCACCCGTCACCACCACCAGCCACCGCCACCCCCAGCATCTCCTCGGCCATCACCAGCAACACCTGATGCTCCCCCAGCCCGTGCCAAGACCTCCATCATGCATCACAACCCCACATCACCTCCGACCCACTCCCACTCCCCTCCTCCCCAACCTCACTGCCACGTGTCTCTGCATTTCCAGTACAAGACCTCCATGCCACGTAACATGTCTCAACTCCCATCACTGTCCCACACAATTCCTGAGTCTCGCCCTAAGCCCTGGTGCCACGACCCACTGCTGGGACCTGGGCCTGAGCCCTGGGGCTCACCTACCACAGTGTATATAAGTTGTAGAGTAGTAAGCAGTACTCTAGTCTTGATATTACCGTAACTCCCATATTGTTTTGTTGTGTTTGTCTTGGTCTCGTATTCTCGTGTGTCCTGGTCTCTTTATTTTCACTTTGCTTCATTTCTTGTTGTAGTCACCTCATATCTTCTCCTTTTGTTGTCTCTATTTGTCTCCTACTCTAATTACACTCTGCTTTATTCCTCGTCTCTCTGTCAATCCTAAGTTCTCTTGTCTTTTCTATCTCTGGCCTCTAGTCTCGACTCGTTCTGTTTCCTTGCCCCTTATCTTATCTTGACCCTTTCCCCTTTCAGCTCACTTAATTTCTGCTCCTCCATTTCCATCCCTAGAACTTGCTAAGTCCCCATGCTCGCCATCTCCTTGAACCCTGGAACTCACTTGCACACTGGCTCTCACTCATTCCGCCCTCCTGTATCCCCAGTACTCACGACTACCCCCCAGCACTCGTCCTCCACCCACCCTGGCACTCACCCCCTCTTCTGGCATCACTGGCACTCCCTTACACACCTCTCCCACCCCGCTTTAGTCTCCTATACCTTGTGCCCCCACCGGTACTCTGCGTCTGTGGACACAGTGATCACCATGTAAGGTACTCACCCAGTGGACTGAGCCCCCATGGTCAGCGGAACCTGACAGGTATATAGTGACCATTGCACACTGGGGTTTGGACCATTCTTGGTTCTCAAACTTCAGGTGTGCTATACTATTCATTGTATCATAACATTTACTGAATATATGACTATTCTTGGTTCTTGAACTTCAGACAATATCACATATTTCATCTTGCTCAAAACTCACTTGCGATCATCATGCTGTGTCAAGAGGAAGTCCAGTTTTCCAGGCTGATGACAGGACCCTCTTGGAAAATCAATATGCTCCTGACAGCCCTCATGATACATGCAACCCAGCTCTGCTTACTCGCATGGGTACTGAGGAGGATGGACAGATGAGGGGTGTAGAGGCATCGAAGGTCTCTGAGGAATCCTTCAATTTCAACACGGCCCAGGCCAACTGAGACCATGGCTCCCTGTGGAATGCCACGTCGACCAGAACAATTTTGCTTTGATTCTATTCTCACCTAATAGACTTCTCAAGCCTCTTTGACCTCCCACACTCTTTGATTGTTGATTTGATCTTATCTGCTTTGTCTAAATCCGTCACATTCCCTGATAAGTACCTTTTTAATATTTACTTCTACTCTCTAATATCTTTGACTCCTTATCTTGACTTTACACACTCTTCATTGTTTTCCAAACCTTGGAAAGCTGAGCCAGGACCTTCTGTTCACCTGGAGGGTGTATTGTCAAAGAATGCGCCAAGTGACCTCATACAATGGTAATCACATCGTCATTGTACGCGTATATCTCTTATTCATGTTCAACTTTTTGTCATACATGAGACTTATATTATTAACCCTTGTCTCACCAATTGAATA